>CM042159.1:2170176-2171455 GCA_023376005.1 Doryteuthis pealeii | reverse complement strand
GGATGAACATTAAACTCATCTGATGGTGAGGTCCAAGTCGGCTGGGAATGTGAGCAACCCTTCATCCACATTTGCTCCCTGGTCCACTCTGGCCGGAGAATACTTTTAAGGTCCCTATTTATGGGAGTAGGAATAGAAACATGAGTATAATACAAAATGTATATCCATTAAAAATGAATTTATTTCAAAAACTTTGTGAGCATTAAACGTTTTTTTTACCAATAGAAGTATTTGCATAAAATGACATGCCGTAAAACCCAACAACCAACCTTAGCCTAGCACTAGTGAAAAGGGGATTAGACTTCCTCGCTAATTGGCTGATACCGACTGTAGGCCATCCGACGACTTTACTTTTACTGGGTATATCCACAGGTCCTTCTGTATGATTTTATTTTTCAACCTTTGATTTTCAATATAATCCCCCCTCACTTTGAAAATCTCCATAATCAAACACCTATCTGTTCATCACGTACATCGGAAACTGAAACAGAGAAAATAATTGTGTCATGATACGGGACTTACTGATTCTGCCTCAATACATTTCATTGATAAACAGGATATGTTTGAAAAAAACGTTCACATCATTATTTTGTAATGGCCTGTCCATCTATCTATCTATCTATCTATCTATCTATCCCATTTTTTCTCGATCTACCTTATCCATCTATCTATCTATATCTTTCCTCCTCTTCTTGTCTCTTTATAAATATATATAATATATATAATATATATATATATTATATATATATATATATATTGCGTGGTTGTGTTTGTGTGTGTATGTCTGTATCCTATCTATCTATATATCTGTCCACCTGCCTGTCTGTCTCTGTTTCTCTTTCTCTCACTTTCTCTCCCCCCCCCATTATAATATATATATGTGTGTGTGTGTGTGTGTGTGTCTGTCTGTCTGTCTGTTCTATCTCTCTATCTATCAACAACCCCTTTTTTCTCTCTCTATCTTTCTCTCAATGTATATATATATATATATATATATATATATATATATATATATATATATATATATATATAATTTAGGGACTGGCAAACAGAGCTAAAATTCGATTTTTGACAAAATGACTTTAGCTCCCCCCCCCCCCTACAGAAAATAATTTACCAGAAATCAGGAAATTATCGGATTTTAATGAAATTTTCAGTGTTTATGTATATCAATGAATGATATTTATAATGCATTATTTTATTTTATTTCAAAAACTTTCTCATTTTTTTCAGGTCACTTAATTTTGACCCCCCTTATGTTGGGGGCGAAAATGTTTTG
>CM042159.1:2152676-2155176 GCA_023376005.1 Doryteuthis pealeii | reverse complement strand
TGTTTTGCGTATTCACTCGTTAAACCATTGTGTATTAGAATGTGGGAATTAACACTGTATGAAATTTATGGTTTCGATACTAAAAATAGCCGCTAATGAACTTTTCCTTCTTGATGTAGCCACCACTTTTATCCCCCCTTTTCTCCCCATACGCCACTTGCTCCAAACGCTAATAGGAGGGACTTGTGGACTTATATAGGAAAACTTAACTTCTAACATACTTCTAACTATTTCTAACTTAACACTTATTTCTATAGCATCATTTCCCCACGATCCCTTTCCTCGCCTGTCTCCTTTCTCTTTGTCTTTCTCCTTCTTCCTGCAAGAATTTACACATGCCCTGACAGCATGCAAAAACAAAACCATGGGTAGCAGCGTGGTGGATTTGAGATGCGGCGGAAGAGCCTAAATAGGCCAACGGCGTACATCATAAGATGCTGGGCGGAAGAACTCAAACGGGTCAACGGCCAGGATCAACCAGTTCAGTTAGGCAACTACTGCTCCTCATCTCTAAGACCAGCGCCTATTGATGAGTCAAACAGCTACGATAGATATCGATAACTCGACCTAACCGAAACTTTTCATGACATTTCACAGAGCTGAGGAAACCTGTAGGTACTTCCTGCTATCAAAAAGAGTACAGTTCTGCTGAGGTTCGAGCACCGGCCCAGTGTTCGATAAATAAATTACGGCCCCTACAATACACACACAAAATCACACACTCTCACCACAGACAAACAGACACACACTCTACTGAAGACATAACCCTAACCGCAATATCTAATAAGAACAGACATAGAACCCAAATTCAATATACAAACTACTTAGATGTAAAAAAATCACTCCAGCTAGCAACATTTAACGTTAGAACACTAAAGCGATAGGCCAACTCCCCGAACTCACGGCGTCTGCAGCCGAAAATAATATATAGATGTGTGCAAGAACACAGATTTGACCATGGTGTGAGTAGAAACTAAAATTATGAATCTGGAATGGCTGGACGTTTGTGTCAGCATCTGCATGGAAAAACTCCGTCAATGCAACTATAGGACTTCAGCCCTCGAGCGAACGCTAACAGCAACAGCATAAAAAAATCCAACCTAGAATCATGAGTGCTACGTTTAATGGCAATCCCTGCATGACTATAGTCTCATGTTACAGCCCAACAAACGTCAGCGACGAAACGGACATTGAAACATTTTACAATGGGCTATCCTCCCTATGCAGACACCCCCCCAAATGAACTGACAAATTGGAGGGGAATGAAACGAAAACAATAGATTCGCCTACACAACACCCCCCAACAGGAACGGTGATCTCCTAGCCGAGTTTTCTCCTTGAACAGGCTTGTCTGCCTGAACACTAAATTCCAAAAACGGAAGGGCAAACTATGGACATACACGTACCCAAATAGCACAAAAGCGCAACTAGACTACATCCTAATAAACAAAAAATGGACAAATAGTGCAATGAACTGTGAAGCGTATTCTTCCTTTGAAGGAGTATCCTACGATCACAGAATAGTCACAGCAAAATTACGACTTAGCCTACGTAGAAACAAAAAAAACCAGCAAATCTGAACGATACGACTGGTCGACACTTGCCAACAGCGATATTTGCAATCGCTACGCTGTTACAGTAAGAAATAAATTCGATATCCTCCAGGAGACATCCGAAAGCCCCACACCAAACGAGGAATACGAAAACTTTGTTAGTGCTCACTTAGAAGCGGCAGCCGAGTGAATACCAACCAAATTAAAGCCGAACACTCTGTTCCCTGGGAGACAGAAGCAGTTAGGGAAAAAAGAAACTATATAAAAAAAGCAGCCCAACTCAATAAAACAAACCCAACTACACCAAATTTACACAACCTTAGGAGAGCCCAAATAGAATTAAACCAAACATACAAAAAAAGAACAAACAGAATATATACAAGCACAAATAAATAATATTAGATCATCGGTAGAAGACAGACAGTCGCGATTAGCATGGCAAACAGTAAATGAAATTAGTGGTAGGAAAAGTACCTCTAGATCAAAACTAAAGGCAAACAGCCAAAAAGAAAGACTCCAAAAATGGAAAGACCACTTCCAGAAACTTCTGGGGAACACACCTAAATCATGGTAAATAACACTCAAAAGATCATAGATAGACAACTAGACATAAAACTGGGGGATTTTACAACAGAAGAACTCCACGTAGTCTTAAATAAACTAAAAAGTAGAAGGGCGGCGGGTCTTGACGAAATACCCCGGAGGTATGGAAAATGGGCAAGTTCAGCGACATACTGCTTAGGCTATGCAATGCAGTATATAGACAAAATAGAATAGATAAATGGACAAAAGGATGCATCCTCCCGTTCCCCAAAAAGGGAGACCTAGGAATAGCTAAAAACTACAGAGGCATAACTCTTACGGCTATCGCAGCCAAGATCTATAATGCCCTTCTTCTTAATCGCATCAGACCCGAAATAGAGAAAATTCTTAGGAAAAACCAAGAC
>CM042159.1:2142676-2147676 GCA_023376005.1 Doryteuthis pealeii | reverse complement strand
CGAGTACGATGCCTTTTATAATTTGAATATTTGATTTATAATATTTACATTTATTTGAAGTTTAGAAAGAAAATACTCATAATACATAATTTTCTCAAATTTTGCATCAATTCTAATATATAATTATTATAAATATTTTAATATATAATTAAATATACTTAAATCTATTTAAAATCTAAATAGAAAAAAAAGTTATACTCATTATACATATTTTCTTAAATCTTCCTCCAATCCTAATGATATATAATTAAAGATAATCTTTTATTTACTTGTTTACTGGTCCATATAATTAGATTTAATACATTTTTTTTTACAACTGAAAATAAGAATAAATAAATAAATAATACAAAAAATAGAAAATTTAGAGAAGGAGGAAAAAGAGAAAGAATCCAAACAAAGAAAGAAAAGAGAAAGGAAAGAAAATGAAAGCTAAGCATAAGAATCTTTCTACGTAACCGTCTTTTTTATTTTGAATTGAATGGCTACATTGTTGCAATATTCGCCACAATTTTTCACCGGATGATAAACAGACAATATTGGATACATAAACAAGGTAGGATTTTAAGCATTAAAAATATTCAAAAAAAAAAGAAGAAATAACTGTTATTCGCCATTTCATTCATAACATAAAGAAGGGGAAGGGAGGAGAAAAGAGAAAAAAAAGAAGAAAAAAAGAAGGAAGAAAAAAAAAAGAAAGTATCACCACGCAAAAAAAAGACAAAACTTAAGCACGTCCATTTCTGATTTTCATCTCAGAAGATAAAGTGTTCTTTGAAATCGATAAGACAAAAAAACATATTTGTTTTATTTTTTATACGTATTGTAATTGCCTTCAAATTATTAATATATTATAATATATATATATATATATATATATATATATATATATATATAACTTGGTTCTAAAATTGCATAGGCAAGAAACTAACATTTACCAAGCGACGCCGACTTTTATGCCTTCTCTATCAATGATATTGAGCACCTTTTACTCAGAAATATAACAACTATATATATATATATATATATATATATATATATATATTGGACTTTTGAAAGTAATGTTGTTTTATCAAAACGATATGAAAACACCTGAACGTTAAATTCATTCAAATATCATCAAAATTGCAATCCCCTTTATTTTCATTGTCTCATAAACCGAAAAGATATTAATTGAAGAGTTTTAACCACTCAGCTACCTCTTGCCTTAAACTGTTAACAAGAAGGTTTAGATCGACAACGCACCGGCGTGAAAGGGTTAAACACGAGGATGGTTCCCTGAGCCAGTGACCATTCGATCTGACATAATATATCTTCTGTACGTCTGTAATTGACATTCGGCCGATTTCTTTCAGCCCAGGTCAGCAAACCGCCGAGGAAGTGACCGAATTTTAATGGAAGTCAGCAGATGCTGACAACAGGAAAATTAAAATGGCCGAAGGGTGGACGGTCCGATTCATGGCGTGGATATTATGAATTATGGAGGATAATACACCGGATTGTTGAAGAATTGAAGAGTTAAAATAAGAAATTGGAAGGATTGACATGAAAAGCTTCCATCATATACAATAATGAAAAGTGTTAGATTTTCTGTATATTTCTGTTTCGCTGCAAGGGATGCTGGGTAATTTCTGTGATATCGCTTCTTGCCCAATATTTTAGTGGTGCATAGCATGAAAGTATCGCGTGACATACATAGATATTCACAATGGCGAATAGCAAAATATTGAAAGCGTCTATTTTTTACCTATATATATATATATATATATATAAAGTTGTAGAAAAGTTATTCCCCTACCACGGTTTCGGTGTTCTTAGTACACCGTCTTCAGGGGAAACTAAGTAAATCTATTTGGCTAATGAAATATATATTCACCTGATTTAAGCTTATTAAAAGTAAAATTCCCCTGAAGACAGTGTACTAAAAACACCGAAACCGTGGTAGGGAAATAACTTTTCTACAACTATATATAAATATATATATATATATATATATATGGTGGAACAAAAGAACAAAACTCAGACAAAAGTATGTAGGATATATTTCGCTAGAGCTAGAGCTCGGCATCATCAGTAGTTTTAATGAATTATCAGGTTATCATACAAGTGTTCAAAACATCTCCTCACTAACGCTTACCCACCCACTTGACCTCCTCTCCTATCCACCTCCTCGTGCCACACTACCCCTTCTATAAAATACTTGTATGATAACCTGATAATTCATTAAAACGACTGATGATGCCGAGCTCAAAGATGTAGCAAAATATATCCTACACACTTTGTTCTTTTGTTCCTCACATCTCCACCATATTCTGATGGATTATTCCAATTCCTCTTTCCATATATATATATATATATATATATATATATTTATATATATATATATATTATATAAGAAAGATTCTCAATGTATGTTTGTATGTTTGTTTGTATAACGAAAGTTTGCATATCTTTTTATAAACGAAATCAATGGAGACCAGCAAGACCAATGTTCAATTTAAACCCACATCCATTTTTTTCTGTGAACGGTTTACAAAACTTCTATCCTTCAAGTAAAGCTAAATAAAAAATTCAATTATTGGATAAATCAATGTTTTATAAAAATATGATAATGATATATTAAGAAATTAATTGAAAAGATAAGACAAATTAATACGGGAAAAATGATAGATATGTAATTAAAAAAATACAAACCAGAATAAAAATACACAAATTAAAAACAAGACTATATAAAGAATGAAAAAATTATCAAACAAATATATAGAAAAATAATTTTTCTCAATCTATAAATATAGATAAGAGATATATGTACATAGTTCCTTAAACTCTCTACCGTCGACAGCTACTATTAAGGAGCGGTGTTTTAATTGAAAAATACATAAATTTGTGTATATATTTCACGATCACCAGAGAGATCAAATTTATATAAAACAGAAAATATTGTTTTATTACGCTGGCGGTGAAAGTCAATTAAATTCGCCCCTATAGAGCTCTACTGGGTTATAGAATATATGCATATATATATATATATATATATATATATTATATATATATATATATATATATATATAATTATAAATCTAATAAAGAAAACATTTCAAACCTCGACGAAATTTCAAATATAAAATAATCATCATCTTAATTCTTATTTTTCTCATTATATATATTATTATATATATACATATATCATTCCATATATATGAAAAACATTTTGGCAATCCAGTTATAAATTTACTTAAGCTTTAAGCTCCTTCAGATTCCTCACACACACACACACATACACATACGCAAACACGCAAACACATACACACACACACACACACATATATATATATATATTATATATATATATATATATATCTTAAAGGTAGGAAACCGTGGTGGAATGGTTAAAGTCATGGGGAATGGACTCGTCGCCCCGAGTTCAAATCCTGGAGGTAGTAATTGCATTTCACTTAGCGCTAATATCCATGGGAAAGGTATGAATCCTATGGGTAAATAGTAGGACAGACTGGGCTCTTTAACCTTGTTTAGGCAACCGGTCTAGGAGAAGGAAAACTCTAAATTCAAACCTGTTGAATTCCGCTTAAGAAATTGACCTCGTGTCACATCCTGCTCGGTAAAGGGGTTGGTAAATATATATATATATATATATATATATATATATATATATATATATTAAAGGGTTACTACAATGTAAACATTGTAGTAGCATTAATCCAAAAGGGCTTAATATATCTTGTAAAATATGGAGCATTAATAGTTGTAGAAAAGTTATTTCCCTACCACGGTTTCGGTGTTATTATTACACTGTCTTCAGGAGAACTTTACTTAGAATAAAAATAAGCTTAAATCAGGTGAATATATATTTCATTAGCCAAATAGATTTACTTAGTTCCCCTGAAGACGGTGTACTAAGAACACCGAAACCGTGGTAGGGAATAACTTTTTCTACAACTTTATATATATATATACATGTATAAAGAGAGAGAGAGAGAGAGAGAGAGAGAGAGAGAGAGAGAGAGAGGAGAAGAGAGAGAGTAGGAGATGGAGGGAGAGAGAGATGGATAGATACATACATAGATCAATACATAGATACATATATAGATATTATAGGGTTAGATATTTTATTTGAAAATGAGTATTCTTTGAGAGTTCAACTGTTCAAAGATTCCTGATTTTCTTGGAGAGCAAACGGTCTTTGACATGTCATAAAATTCAGGAATTGACCGTTGACATTTCTCCTTCGATTCTCTCAGTAGTTCTATTGTTTCCAAATAATCTACTGAGTGGGGTGGGGCTGTTAGAACAGTTAATATTTTGGAGGTCAGACGAGGAGGTCAATCTTTCCATAAGTTTATCAATTATGCAAAGGTCATTCGTACTATTAATGTCTTCACTGGACAGTCTTTCCTTTTCTATCCAATAGACCTACGCAAGACACCAAATTATGGGATATTTTCTCTACTATATATATTATATATATATATATATATATATATATATATATATATATACTAGAGAAATATCCCATATTTTAGCCCAAACGCTTTTCAACCATGTTACTGGTCTTTCCACTGGTTGTTGTGTTTTTATTGTGAAAAAACCCAGCTATAATCCCTCCCATATAAATATAACTAACACCGATGTACAAACAACATTATATAATATATATATATAATATATATATATATAGTGTTGTGTGTGTGTGTGTGTGTGAATGTGTGTGTTGTACTATATTAATGTATATATATATTATTATGTATGTGCATGTGTTGTGTGTGTCGTGTGGTGATTAATATATATATATATATATGTAATGTATTCCGTTGAAGCTAACATACCTCCATTAATAGTCATACCATACTCTCCTGCTCCTCTCGACGCATTCCGATCTCCCCGTGCGTATCGCCTCGCCACGTTTGGATTCTGCTTAAATTCCCGGCCATGATAGGCTCCCGTATCCATAGACGGTGGATGTGTTCACTCTCCTCTATGAACAT
>CM042159.1:2140142-2142576 GCA_023376005.1 Doryteuthis pealeii | reverse complement strand
ATGCCTGCATAAAAACAAAGGAGAGCCATGATGCATAACAACGAAAAGGGTGTGCGGCAAAGTAGACGAAAACGTGGCCCTCGCTTCAAACTAGAAATTTAAAATAGTATTAATAAATAATACGAAGTTAATAAATGATAAACTATGCAGATTCGTTTAGCCAAGAGACACTAAAAAGAAAGAGCTATTCATTACTAAATTAGGAAATGTGTCTATAAATACTAGGAGAACGTATAAAAGATTTTGTTTTATCTTGAATCTTAAGTTCATTAAAAAGTTGTTGACATTAACAAATAGCAACACGCCTAAATCGTTTGCATGTTATCTAATTTCAAATTCTATTCATTATTATTATTATTATTATTTATTATTATTATTATTATTATTGAATTTTCACTCCTGCCGTAGCCGGTGGTTCCCTGGAGGCTGAATGGCAGCAAGTCTTCTCAGTTCTCCAGGACTCTTCTGAGTATTCTAGCCGATCTTAACAATACCGTAGTTTGGATGGTCTCAATTCTTCTTCTGATTTCCAGTTCACCCAATTTTTTCCATTACGATTGGTGCGAACTTCATCTTTATTATTTTCACTCCTTTTGAGTTTTTCACATCAGCGTTAGCTGATGGTATTTCACTGGAGTCAGAGTGACAATAAGTCTCCTCAGGTCTTCTGAGTATTCTAGCCGATTGTAGTAGTGCAGTAGTCTGGATGGTCTCAATTCTTCCTCTGATTTCTAGATCCTCCAGTCTTATTCCAAGTTTATTGTACCGTTATTATTATTATTATTATTTACTCCCTTTGAGATTTCACATCAGCGTTAGCTGATGGTCTTTCACTGGAGTCTGAGTGACAGCAAGTATCCTCAGGTCTCCAGGACTCTTCTGAGTATTCTGGCAGATTGCAGCAGTGCAGTGTTCTGAATGGTTTCAATCCTTCCTTTGATATCCAAACTTTCCAAACCCTTTTCCAATCCTTTTGGACTGTTCCAAGTGCACCAACTACAATTGGTATCACTTTGACTTTTATATTCCATAACTTTTTCAGTTCTCTGGCAAGGTCCAGATATTTGTCTATTTTTTCATTTTCCTTTGACCCTGTGATCTGCTGGCACTGCAAAATCCACCAATTGACAAGTTCTTTCTTTTTTGTTTATCAACACTAGGTCTGGTCTTTTTGCTGGGATAAGGTGATCCGTTTTTATTTCAAAGTCCCAGAGAATTTTATGCGTTTGATCCGTTTTTATTCAAAGTTATTATTATTATTATTGTTCTTTCTTCTTCTCTTCTTCTTCTTCTTCTTCTTCTTATTATTATTATTATTATTATTATTATTATTATTGTTATTGTTTTTGTTGTTGTTGTTGTTGTTGTTGTTCTTCTTCTTCTTCTTCTTCTTCTTCTTATTATTATTATTATTATTATTATTATTATTGTTTTTGTTGTTGTGTGTTGTTGTTGTTCTTCTTCTTCTTCTTCTTCTTCTTATTATTATTATTATTATTATTATATTATTATTATTGTTATTGTTTTGTGTTGTTGTTTTGTTGTTGTTCTTCTTCTTCTTCTTCTTCTTCTTCTTCTTCTTATTATTATTATTATTATTATTATATTATTATTATTATTATTATTATTCCTTCCTTGCGAGTTTTTCACACCAGCGTAAGGTTAGGGTCTTTCACTGTAGTCTGAATGACAACAAGAGTCCTCAGGTCTCTACTTCTTTTGAGCTACTCTTTTCTCATTTTCTTCTAATCTCTGTTTGTTTGCTAATGACCGTTTCCAATATTCATAAGCACATGTAATTCTCCTTTTCTCCAAGTGTCTTTATATTTGGCACTTCTTTTCCTTCCGTTGTCTCTTTTTTCCTCTTTCTCATCACGACAATGGCACATTTTTTCATGCCAAATTCCATTCTTATATAATCACATGGTTTCCAGTTTTTTTTAAATTTTTAACAAAAATCTTGATATCATTCATGTACATAGGTGATTTATTTTCCTGTGATTTTGTAAATTTATTATTATTATTATTATTATTATTATTATTATTATTATTATTTCCCTCCTTGTAAATTTTTCACACCAGCCTAAGGTTAGGGTCTTTCTCTGTAGTCTAAATGACAGCATGGCTCCTCAGGTCCCTTCTTCTTCTTCTAAGACACTCTTTTCTCATTTTTTCTTTTATCTCTGTTTGTTTAGTAATGACCGTTTCCATTATTCATAGCACATGTAATTCTCCTTTTCTCCAAATTTTTCTACCCTTGTTTCTTCCCCCCTCCCTTTGTCATCACGGATGCGGCACATTTTCCATGCCAAATGACATTCTTATATAATCTCATGGTTTCCAGTTTTTTTTTTCTGGCACCAATTACAACTGGCACGATCTTTACCATAATGTTCCACAGTTTTCTTAGTTCTCTGGCAAGGTCCAAGTATTT
>CM042159.1:2100142-2135142 GCA_023376005.1 Doryteuthis pealeii | reverse complement strand
GTTCTTTTGTTCCACCATATATATATATATATATATATATATATAGTTGTAGAAAAGTTATTTCCCTACCACGGTTTCGGTGTTTTTAGTACACTGTCTTCAGGGGAACTTTACTTTTAATAAGCTTAAATCAGGTGAATATATATTTCATTAGCCAAATAGATTTACTTAGTTCCCCTGAAGACGGTGTACTAAGAACACCGAAACCGTGGTAGGGAAATAACTTTTCTACAACTTTATATATCTATATATATATATATATATATAATATATATAATATATATATATAGGTAAAAAATAGACGCTTTCAATATTTTGCTTTTCGCCATTGTGAATATCTATGTATGTCACGCGATACTTTCATGCTATGCACCACTAAAATATTGGGCAAGAAGCGAAATCACAGAAATTACCCAGCATCCCTTGCAGCGAAACAGAAATATACAGAAAATCTAACGCTTTTCATTATTGTATATGATGGAAGCTTTCCATGTCAATCCTTCCAATTTCTTATTTTAACTCTTCAATTCTTCAACAATCCGGTGTATTATCCTCCATAATTCATAATATCCACGCCATGAATCGGACCGTCCACCCTTCGGCCATTTTAATTTTCCTGTTGTCAGCATCTGCTGACTTCCATTAAAATTCGGTCACTTCCTCGGCGGTTTGCTGACCTGGGCTGAAAGAAATCGGCCTAATGTCAATTACAGACATACAGAAGATATATTATGTCAGATCGAACGGTCACTGGCTCAGGGAACCATCCTCGTGTTTAACCCTTTCACACCGGTGCGTTGTCGATCTAAACCTTCTTGTTAACAGTTTAAGGCAAGAGGCAGCTGAGTGGTTAAAACTCTTCAATTAATATCTTTTCGGTTTATGAGACTGATGAAAATAAAGGGGATTGCAATTTTGATGATATTTGAATGAATTTAACGTTCAGGAGTTTTCAGATCGTTTTGGTAAAACATTACTTTCAAAATTCCAATATATATATATATATATATATATAGTTGTTATATTTCTGAGTAAAAGGTGCTCAATATCATTGATAGAGAAGGCATATAAGTCAGCGTCGCTTGTTAAATGTTAGTTTCTTGCCTATGCAATTTTAGAACCAAGTTATATATATATATATATTATAATATATATATATATATATTATATATATTATAATATATTAATAATTTGAAGGCAATTACAATACGTATAAAAAATAAAAACAAAAATATGTTTTTTGTCTTATCGATTTTAAAGAACACGTTATCTTCTGAGACGAAAATCAGAAATGGACGTGCTTAAGTTTTGTCTTTTTTTTGCGTGGTGATACTTTCTTTTTTTTTCTTCCTTCTTTTTTTCCTCTTTTTTTCTCTTTTCTCCTCCCTTCCTCCTTCTTTAATGTTATGAATGAAAATGGAGCGAATAACAGTTATTTCTTCTTTTTTTTTTGAATATTTTATGCCTTAAAATCCTACCTTGTTTATGTATCCAATATTGTCTGTTTATCATCCGGTGAAAATTGTGGCGAATATTGCAACAATGTAGCCATTCATTCAAAATAAAAAGACGGTTACGTAGAAAATCTTATGCTGTAGCTTTCATTTTCTTTCTTTCTCTTTCTTTCTTTGTTGGATTCTTTCTCTTTCCCTCCCTTCTCTAATTTTCTTATTTTTGTATTTATTTATTTATTTATTCTTATTTTCAGTTGTAAAAAAGAAATGTATTAATCTAATTATATGGACCAGTAAACAAGTAAATAAAAGATTATCTTTAATTTATATATTATTAGGATTGGAGGAAGATTTAAGAAAAATATGATAAAATGAGTATAATCTTTTTTTTCTATTTAGATTTTTAAATAGATTAATATTATATATTAATATTATATAAAATATTTCTATATAATAATATATATTAGGATTGATGTAAAATTGAGGAAATTATGTATTATGAGTATTTTCTTTCTAAATTCCAAATAAATGTTAATATTATAAATCAAATCTTCAAAATTATAAAAGGCATCGTACTTCGCATTACGGATGACCTGTATCACTTACAAAATAAACTCTTCATTGAATGATCCTCAACACTAAGAATAATTAATATATATATATATATATATATCATATATATATATATATATATATGTTGGAATTATGTTTATAAGGTGTGCTTAAATTCACCACCTGTATTTAAGGCTAGCCTAAGTCACATGGTTTATGACCCTCCGTCAATCACCAACCATACTGTGTGCGCCGATACACTACTTAAAACCCCCACATTGACATAATCCTAATTGACTCATTGAGGAGGACACATGCAATTACCCATTTGTCATGTGGCCGATTAGCATTGGTTCATACAAGACTACGCCACTCCAAATATACTCAAAACAAGAACAACAAACACAAATGTGGAACATGTCATACACCTTTAACAGCTAAACACTAATTCAGGGAATGCAGTTTCTTGCTCACATGAGTAACCGTTATTTTAAAGCATTGGAGGATATTCTCTTCTTTTTTTAGGCAAATATATATTCATAGAATATAGACATAAACAAATCTATACTATACCAAAAACATTAATCCCAATAATGCTTACACATTGTAAAACCAATTAACTAAAAAGTATAACATATTAAATACAGGATAGTATAACTTCCTAACCGTTAGGCATGACATAACCGCAGACGGTTTGCATATTGCGTAAAATCAATAAACAAAACAAACAAACAATTACCAATACTCAGAACTCATTACCAAGGATCCGATCCACTGAATAAGCACTCTGGCTTAGACCAACAAGAACTTTTACCAAAGGTATACAAAAAAATTGAACAATAATATATATTATAATAAATATATATATATATTATATTTATATATATAATTTATATTTTTGCTTATTATTTATATTTTATACAGATTATCGGTTTTATTCCGATTTAATAATACCTCTTCTTCTTTATTAATTCTTTTATATCATTATTTATTTCTGTTGTAATTTTATTATGGCATATTCTTTTAAATTTAAAGTTCTTACCTATGTCTATTAATTATAGCTCAAACCTACTCAATCTAATTTCGGAGAGGTGTTTATTGCTTCTAAAACCATAACCTCATAATTTTTTTGTTTATTTTGTTAGCATTTAGAAAAAATATAGCTTTCCATCTCATATTTGAGATGATAAGTTTCAAATTTTCTCTAAGTTACGGCTAACTATATTTATGATTTTCTGGGCATGCGGATATTATTGTACGAATAGTTTTATATTTTTTTGCTTATTTATTTTATACAGATTATCGGTTTTATCCCGATTTAATAATACCTCTTTGTCTTTTTAATTTCTTTATATCATTATTTATCTGTTTGTATTTATTATGGACTTTTCTGTAAATTAATAGTTTTTTACAATGTCTATAATTCTAGCTCAACCTTACCATATTCTTTAATTGGGAGCGGTGTTTATGTTCTAAAACCTATATATTGCGTTCTAAAACCATTTTTATATAATATATATATGATATATGTATATATGATATTATTTTACAGAATACAGGATGAATAAATGGGTTGACATGGTGTAAAACTGAGCCAAAATCAAGCATGCCAACAAGAATTCTTGATGTGGCAATCAAAGCATGAAGTGCACAAAAATGTTGAGATACGCTTCAGTTTTGACACTAAGCTACAAAAGTAATGGCTACTTAGAGGAGACGCCCTAAAAATATTTCAGTTTGACGCGTGTGGTGCTCCTCACAGCCCTCAAAGAAGTTTTTATTAATGAGAGGCAAAACAAGATTACAAATGTATTACTCGAGGATGAAGTCGACTTCTACATAAAATCTTAAATCAAGCTGTTTTTTCTAGCGGAGAGGCTTGGTCACAACCCAACAAAATGAACTCTAGTAAGTGTTACCTCATCTGCAAGACTACATTTTTTAGCCATTAAAACCAATGCATTTGAATAAGGGGCAAGAGATAGGAATAAGTATATATATATTATATATAATATATATATTATATATATATAATATATTATAAATTATATAATATATATTACTATATGTGTGTGTGTGGTGTGTGTGTGTGTGCAGCTTGGTATCTTGTTTAATTCGTTACTTAATTCCCGTTTATATATTTACCAACCCCTCCACACAAGTAGGCATTGACACAAGGTCAATTTGCTTAAGCGGAGTTAACAGCGCTTTGAATTCCAAAGTTTCCGTTCTATACTGGTGACCTATCTAATTAATAGACAACTCAGCGTTAAGCGAGCGCATAGGGATCTGCGTAGTAAAGTGAGGAGCTGGATGTAGATGCTGCGCTCCACCTCAGACGCAAAAACAATTCCCCTTGGTCTAGCGCTTAGGGAAAAGGGCGGATAGACTTTTCTCGCCTTGATTGGCTAGAAATACGACTTTAAGACCACTATTATGTAATGAAATTCCAAATCATTGTTTCTGGCTAAATTTTAATTTCGTGGAACATCCACAGTCCCTTTAGGCTCTATAAAAATACACGCCCATCCAGCTGAACCGATAGATTCCCACAACAAACAACAACAACAACAACAGCCGACATGCAACGATGTCTCGGAACACCGATCTTCATATTCGTGAACAGCCAATCGCTTTCACTAATCTGAAATCAGAACTTCTGGATTTCCAAGCGATTGTAAAATATTTAATTCGTGGCTGTGAAAAACGTTTTAATTTCCTGTTCTTCTGAGATTTTTGAGAAAGAAAATATTTTAAAAATCTGTAAATCCAAAAGATATTAAATGCATTTTTGCATTTCTTTTGTGAAACCGTTAATGTAATTGCTATGCAAGATAGCAAGACCCGTCCCCCACATATGTGGGTTTGTTTAATGGCATTTCTCGGATTCAAATGCACGCATTTATACAAAAAACGAGACATATATTTCGAAAATAGGTACAATAAAAATATTAAGTCCTCTTTGGAGAGCAAATTCATATGCCCTTGCAAAATCTAAAAAGGAAAATTAGCCGCGATATATTAGAATATGTCCCTGTCTATCTAATCTATAATAATCTATCTAGCTCAGCTGCTCTATTAACACACACACACACACACACCACACACACACACACACACGCACACACACATCTAGGAAAAGGAAAACTCTTGAATCAAAAATCCTGAGGTTAGTCGTTGATTGGGTTATGTCGGCATTCCTTGGCACCAATTCTTCCTATCGACTGTGCCAAAAAGTGGCAATGGATCCAACAACCGAAGCCTTCAACCACTATAAACAAAACACTGGCTTGGTTGTTCAGGGATAACACTCATGCGTCGAAAAATCGACGCAGAGAGTCCACACACATCACCACACAACACACACACACACACACACACACACACACTATATAATATATATATATATATATAATATATTATATATATATATAAACTGTCTTTGTTACTTTCTAATTTTAATTCTTATCGAATTTTCCTTTATTTATATCTTTTATTTTATTTCTTTATATTCACACATAAAAAGAAATAAAATCAAGAAAATCTTTCTTTCTATCTTTCCCTCTCTGTCTGTTGTCTGTCTGTCTTTGTTCTGTCCTGTCCGTCTCTCTTCTCTCTCTCGCTCTCCTCTCTCTTCCTTTCTCTCTCTCTCCTCTCTCTCTCTATCTATCTATCTATTCTATCTATCTATATCTATATATATATATATATATATATATATATATATATATATGCTTTTATTCCTTTCTAAGCTACCTATCTAGGTGTTCTTTCTATCAATATATCCCTCTATCTATATACCTATCTATCTATCTAATCTATCTTATCCTATATATATAGAGATAGATAATAGATAGATAATAGTATAACGATAATCTTCTAAAGGGAAAACATGGCAAGCCATAGGTACACATTGCATGCTTTCTTTAAGCAGAGTGAACTTGCTTTATCATTTGGCTGATGAATTCGTATGAAAGAGGAAGGAAAATTCTTGTGCTTGATAAAAGAAAAGTGTCTCACAAAATCAATCTGTATTCAAAATGTCTTCAGATGACAAGACAGATGCCACTTAAAGGCTTTCAGATTATTCAACAATAATGTCTGTCAAGTCGCAAAACCTTACTAAACACCAACCAAAATTACACCAGCTATATGTATTATACATCTTAATCGATAGCCTCTACACAACTATATATATATATTATATATAATATATATATATATATATATATGTGTGTGTGTGTGTCGTGTGTGTTTGTGTGTTTTATTTAAAACTCCTCCGCATGAATAGGATATGACTAACAGGTATATTTCAGTTTTTCGTTCTTCTCTGACTAGTTACCTAACTAACGTTAGATTCTCGTCCGCCCAACTTATTCTACCACATAGCTGCGAGGGAGAATAGTCAGGATTCATATATTGCTAAACCATTTACTTCACAAAGAATACCCAACCCAGACGAAGTGTCATGAACCTGACTATTCTCCCTCCAGCTCATGTGTAAATAGTTGGGCGACGAGGAATTCTACGTTGTAGTAACTAGTCAGACGAGAAAGGAAAACTGAAATATACCTGTTAAGTTCATACCTATTCATCGGGAGGCAGGAGTTATTAAATACACACACAAACACACACACACACACCACACACATAATATATATATATATATATATATATATATATATATATATATATAGTTGTCTGTAGAGGCTATGCTTTTAGATGCTATAATACATATACCTGATTGTAATCTTGGTGGTGTTTAGTAAGGTTTCTTGCGAACTGACAGACATATTGTTGAATAATCTGAAGCCATTTAAGTGCATCTGTCTTGTCATCTGAAGACATTTTGAACAGATTGATTTTGTGAGACACTTTTCTTTATCAAGCCACAAGATTTTCCTTCCTCTTTCATACGGAATTCATCAGCAAAATGATAAAAGCAAGTCACTCTGCCTTAAAGGAAAGCCAGCAATGTGTACCTATGCTGCCATGTTTTCCCTTAGAAGATTATCATTATTACTATCTATCTATCTATCTATCTATCTCTATATATATAGAATAAAGATAGATATAGATAGATTTAAATAGTAGATAGATAGAGGATATATTGATAGAAAGAACACCTAGATAGGTAGCTAGAAAGGAAATAAAAAAGCATATATATATATATATATATATATATATATATATATATAGATATAAGATAGATAGATAGATAGGATAGATAGAGAGAGAGAGACGAGAGAGAGAGAGAAAGAGAAGAGAGAGAGAGGAGAGAGAAGAAAGAGAGACGACAGACAGACAAAGACAGACAGACAAACAGACAGAGAGGGAAAGATAGAAGAAAGAAATTTCTTGATTATTTTCTTTTATGTTGAATATAAAAAGAAATAAAAAAGATATAAAATAAAGGAAAATTCGATAGAATTTAAAAATTAGGAAAGTAACAAAGAACAGTTTATATATATATTATATATATATATATATATAATATTATATATATATATATGGTGTGTGTGTGTGTGGTGTGTGTGTGTGTGGGTGTGTATGTGTGTGTTGACTCTCTCGTCGATTTTCGACGCATGCAGTGTTCATCCAATGAACAACCAACACATGTTTGTTGATAGTGGTGAAGGCTTGTGTTGGACCATCCGCACTTTTTGCGCCACAGTCGATAGGAAAGAATTGGATTGCACAAGGAATGCCACATAACCCAATCAACGACTTAACCTCAGGATTTTTGAATTCAGAGTTTCCTTTTCCTAGACTGTGTGTGTGCGTGGGGTGTGTGTGTGTGTGTGTGTGTGGGTGTTAATAGACAGCTGAGATAGATAGATATATAGATAGATAGACAGGGACATATTCTAATATATCCCTATTCCCGTTTAGATTGCAAGCATATGAAATTTTCCTCTCACAGAGGACTTAAATATTTTATATGTACCTATCTTTCGAAAATTATATGTCTCGTTTTTGTATAAATGTCCATTTGAAATCGAGATAGAATGCCATTAAACAAACCCAACATTTATGTAGACGGTCTTGCTATCTTGCTATAGAATTACATAACCGTTTCACAAAAGAATCAAAAATGCATTTATATCTTTGGATTTACAGGATTTTTAAAATATTTCTTTTCTCAAAATCTCAGAAGAACAGGAAATTAAAAACGTTTCACAGCCACGAAATTAAATATTACATCGTCTGCAAATCCAGAAGTCTGATCAGATTACGTGAAAGCGATTGGCTGTTCACGAATATGAAGATCGGTGTTTCGAACTCGTGTCATCGTCGCTGTTGTTGTTGTTGTTGTTGTTGTGGAATCTATCGGTTCACTGATGGGCGTGTATTTATAGACCACTAAAGGGACCTGTGGATGTTCCACGAAATTTATTTAAGCCAGAAACAATGATTTGCAATTTTCATTACCATATAGTGGTCTTAAAATCGTATCAGCCAATCAGCAGAAAGTCTATCCCCCTTTCACTAGCGCTAGACCAAGGATTGTTTTTTGCGTCTGAGGTGGAGCGCCACATCACCATCCAGCTCCTCACTTTACTACCCAGATCCTATGCTCCTTATACGCTGAGTTGTCTATAATTTAGATAGGTCACCAGTATAGAAGGAAAACTTTGAATTCAAACCTGTTTTAAACTCCGCTTAAGAAATTGACCTTGTGTCACATCCTACTTGTGTGGAGGGTTGGTAAATATATAAACGAGAAATTAAGTAACGAATTAAAACAAGATACCACTGCACACACACACACACACACACACACACATATATATATATAATTATATATATATATATTATAATATATAATATATTATATTATATATATATATATAATAATATATATACTTATTCCTATCTTGCCCTTATTCAAATGCATTGCGTTTTAATGGCTAAAAATGAGTCTTGCAGATGAGTAACACTTACTAAGTTCCATTCTTGTTGGGGTGACCAACTCTCCGCTAGAAAAAACAGCTGATTTAAGCATTTTAGTAGATCGCCTCATCCTCGAGTAATAATTGTAATCTTGTTTTGCCTCTCATTAATAAAAACTTCTTTGAGGGCTGTGAGGAGCACCACCACGCGTCAAACTGAAATATTTAGGGCGTCTCCTCCATAAGTAGCCATTACTTGTAGCTTAGTGTCAAAACTAAGCGTAATCTCAACATTTTTGGCACTTCATCATTTGATCCACATCAGAATTCTTGTTGGCTGCTTGATTGGCTCAGTTTTACACCATGTCAACCCATTATTCATCTGTATTCTTGTTTAAAATAATAATATATACATAATATATATATATATATATATAAAAATGGTTTTAGAACCAATATATATGGTTAGAACCAATAAACACCCTCCCCAAATTAAAGAATTGAGTAGGTTTGAGCTAGAATTAATAGACATTGTAAAACTATTAAATTTAAAAAAGAAAATCCATAATAAAATACAAACAGAAATAAATATGATATAAAAGAAATTAAAAAGAACAAAGAGGTATATATTAAATCGGATAAAACCGATAATCTGTATAAAATAAATAAGCAAAAAAAATATAAACTATTCGTACAAAAATATCCCGATCCCGAAAATCATAAATATAGGTTAGCCCTACTTAGAAAAATTGAAACTTTCATCTCAAATATGAGATGGAAAGCATATTTTTTCCTAAATGCTAAACAAAATAAACAAAAAAAATTATGAGGTCTATGGTTTTAGAACCAATAAACACCCTCCCCCAAATTAAAGAATTGAGTAGGTTTGAGCTATAATTAATAGAACATAGTAAAAACTATTAAATTTAAAAGAATATCCATAATAAAATACCAAACAGAAATAAATAATGATATAAAAGAAATTAAAAAGAAACAAAGAGGTATATATTAATCGATAAACCGATAATCTGTATAAAATAAATAAAAATAAGCAAAAAAATATAAATTAATATATAAATATATATATATATATATATATATATATATATATATATTGTTCAATTTTTTTGGTAATCCTTTGGTAAAGATTCTTGTTGGTCTTAAGCCAGAGTGCTTATTCAGTGGAATCGGATCCTTGGTAATGAGTTCTGAGTATTGGTAATTGTTTGTTTGTTTGTTTATTGATTTTAACGGCATATCAACCCGTCTGCGGTTATGTCATGCCTAACGGTTAGGAAGTTATACATATCCTGTATTTATATGTATACTTTTAGTAATTGGTTTTAAACAATGTGTTAGCATTATTGGGATTTATGTGTATATAAGATTTGTTTCATGTCTATATTTCTATGATATATATTTGCCTAAAAAAAGAGAGAATATCCTCCAATGCTTTAAAATAACGGGTTACTCATGTGAGCAAGAAACCTGCATTCCCTGAAATTAGTGTTTAACTGTTTAAAGGTGTATGACATGTTCCACATTGTGGTTGTTGTTCTTGTTTGAGTATATTGGAGTGCGTTAGTCTTGTATGACCAAATGCCTAATCGGCACACAATGACAAATGGTAATCATGTGTCCCTCCTCAATGAGTGCAATTAATTATGTCCAATGTGGGGGTTTTAAGTAGTGTATCGGCCACACAGTATGGTTGGTGATTGACCGGAGTCATAAACATGTGACTTAGGCTAGCCTATAAATACAGGTGGTGAATTAAAGCACACCTTATAACACAATAATTCCAACATATATATATATATATATATATATATATATATATATATATATATAATTATTCTTAGTGTTGAGGATCATTCAATGAAGAGTTTATTTGTAGTGATACAGGTCATCCGTAATGCGAGTACGATGCCTTTTATAATTTGAAGATTTGATTTATAATATTACATTTATTTGGAATTTAGAAAGAAAATACTCATAATACATAATTTCCTCAAATTTTACATCAATCCTAATATATAATTATTATATAATATTTTAATATATAATTAATATATAATACTTAATCTATTTAAAATCTAAATAGAAAAAAAAGATTATACTCATTATACATATTTTCTTAAATCTTCCTCCAATCCTAATAATATATAATTAAAGATAATCTTTTATTTACTTGTTTACTGGTCCATATAATTAGATTAATACATTTTATTTTTTACAACTGAAAATAAGAATAAATAAATAAATAAATACAAAAAATAGAAAATTAGAGAAGGGAGGGAAAGAGAAAGAATCCAAACAAAGAAAGAAAGAGAAAGAAAAGAAAATGAAAGCTAAGCATAAGAATCTTTCTACGTAACCGTCTTTTTATTTTGAATTGAATGGCTACATTGTTGCAATATTCGCCACAATTTTCACCGGATGATAAACAGACAATATTGGATACATAAACAAGGTAGGATTTTAAGCATAAAAAAATATTCAAAAAAAAAAGAAGAAATAACTGTTATTCGCCATTTCATTCATAACATAAAGAAGGAGGAAGGGAGGAGAAAAAGAGAAAAAAGAGGAAAAAAAAAGGAAGAAAAAAAAAAAATATCACCACGCAAAAAAAAAGACAAAACTTAAGCACGTCCATTTCTGATTTCGTCTCAGAAGATAAACGTGTTCTTTAAAATCGATAAGACAAAAAACATATTTTTGTTTTATTTTTTATACGTATTGTAATTGCTTCAAATTATTAATATATTATAATATATATATATATATATATATATATATATATATATATATATATATATAACTTGGTTCTAAAATTGCATAGGCAAGAAACTAACATTTAAACAAGCGACGCTGACTTATATGCCTTCTCTATCAATGATATTGAGCACCTTTTACTCAGAAATATAACAACTAATATATATATATATATATTATATATTGGAATTTTGAAAGTAATGTTTTACCAAAACGATCTGAAAACTCCTGAACGTTAAATTCATTCAAATATCATCAAAATTGCGAATCCCCTTTATTTTCATCAGTCTCATAAACCGAAAAGATATTAAATTGAGAGTTTTTTAACCACTCAGCTGCCTCTTGCCTTAAACTGTTAAACAAGAAAGTTTAGATCGACAACGCACCGGTGTGAAAGCGGTTAAACACCGAGGATGTTCCCTTGAGCCAGTGACCGTTCGATCTGACATAATATATCTTCTGTATGTCTGTAATTGACATTAGGCCGATTTCTTTCAGCCCAGGTCAGCAAACCGCCGAGAAAGAAGTGACCGAATTTTAATGGAAGTCAGCAGATGCTGACAAAACAGGAAAATTAAAATGGCCGAAGGGTGGAGGTCCGATTCATGGCGTGGATATTATGAATTATGGAGGATAAATACACCGGATTGTTGAAGAAATTGAAGAGTTAAAATAAGAAATTGGAAGGATTGACATGGAAAGCTTCCATCATATACAATAATGAAAAGCGTTAGATTTTCTGTATATTTCTGTTCGCTGCAAGGGATGCTGGGTAATTTCTGTGATTTCGCTTCTTGCAACCAATATTTTAGTGTGCATAGCATGAAAGTATCGCGTGACATACATAGATATTCACAATGGGCGAAAAGCAAAATATTGAAAGCGTCTATTTTTTACCTAATATATATATATAATATATATATAATATATATATATATATAGATATATAAAGTTGTAGAAAAGTTTATTTCCCTACCACGGTTTCGGTGTTCTTAGTACACCGTCTTCAGGGGAACTAAGTAAATCTATTTGGCTAATGAAATATATTTCACCTGATTTAAGCTTTTAAAAGTAAAGTTCCCCTGAAGACAGTGCTACTAAAAACACCGAAACCGTGGTAGGGAAATAACTTTTTTACAACTATAATATATATTATATTATATATATATGGTGGAACAAAAGAACAAAACTCAGACAAAAGTATGTAGGTTATATTTCGCTAGAGCTAGAGCTCGGCATCATCAGTAGTTTTATGAATTATCAGGTTATCATACAAGTGTTCAAAACATCTCCTCACTAAACACTTACCCACCCACTTGACCTCCTCTCCTATCCACCTCCTCCCGCCACACTACCCCTTCTAAAAACACTTGTATGATAACCTGATAATTCATTAAAAACGACGATGATGCCGAGCTCAAAGATCTAGCGAAATATATCCTACACACTTTGTTTCTTTGTTCCTCACATCTCCACCATATTCTGATGGATTAATTCCAATCCTCTTTCAATATATAATATATATAATATATATATAATATATATATTATATATATATATAAGAAAGATTCTCAATGATGTTTGTATGTTGTTTGTATTAACGAAAGTTTGCAATATCTTTTTATAAACGAAATCGATGGAGACCAGCAAAGACCAATGTTCATTTAAACCCACATCCCATTTTTTCTGTGAACGGGTTACAAAACTTCTATCCTTCAAGTAAAGCTAAATAAAAATTCAATTATTGGATAAATCATGTTTATAAAAATATGATAATGATATATTAAGAAATTAATTGAAAAGATAAGACAAATTAATACGGGAAAAATATGATAGATATGTAATTAAAAATACAAACCAGAATAAAAAATACACAAATTAAAAACAAGACTATATAAAGAATGAAAAAATTATCAAACAAAATATATAGAAAAATAATTTTTCTTAATCTATAAATATAGATAAGAGATATGTGTACATAGTTCCTTAAACTCTCTACCGTCGACAGCTGCTATTAAGAGCGGTGTTTTAATTGAAAAATACATAAATTTGTGTATATTTTCACGATCACCAGAGAGATCAAATTTGTATAAAACAGAAAAAAACATTGTTTTATTACGCTGGCGGTGAAAGTCAATTAAATTCGCCCCTATAGAGCTCGACTGGGTATAGAATATATGCATATATATATATATAATATATATATATATATATATATATATATATATATAAATCTAATAAAAAAAACATTTCAAAACCTCGACGAAATTTTCAAATATAAATAAAATCATCATCATAATTCTTATTTTTCTCATTATATATATTATTATATATATAACATATATCATTCCATATATATGAAAAACATTTTGGCAATCCAGTTATAAATTTACTTAAGCTTTTAAGCTCCTTCAGGTTCCTCACGCACACACACACACACACACACACACACATACGCAAACACGCAAACACACACACACACATACGCAAACACGCAAACACACACACACACACACACACACAAACACACATACCGCAAACACACACACAAACCACACACACTACACACACACAACACACACAACACACACACATATATAATATATAATATATATATATATATATTATATATATAATATATCTTAAAGGTAGGAAACGTTGGTGTAATTCGTTAAAGTCATGGGGAATGGACTCGACGCCCCGAGTTCAAATCCTGGAGGTAGTAATTGCATTCAACTTAGCGCTAATATCCATGGAAAGGTATGAATCCATACTCTCCACTAGCTATGGGCAAATAGTAGGACAGACTGGCGCTCTGTAACCTTGTTTAGGCAACCGGTCTAGGAGAAGGGAAAACTCTAAATTCAAACCCGTGAATTCCGCTTAAGAAAACGACCTCGTGTCACATCCTGCTCGTGCGAAGGGGTTGGTAATATATATATATATATATAATATATATATATATATATATAATATATATATATGAAAGGGTTACTACCATGTAAACATTGTAGTGCATTAATCCAAAAGGGCTCAATATATCTTGTAAAATATAGAGCATTAATAGTTGTAGAAAAAGTTATTTCCCTACCACGGTTTCGGTGTTCTATTACACTGTCTTCAGGAGAACTTTACTTAGAATAAAAATAAGCTTAAATCAGGTGAATATATATTTCATTAGCCAAATAGATTTACTTAGTTCCCCTGAAGACGGATGTACTAAGAACACCGAAAACCGTGGTAGAGGAAATACTTTTTCTACAACTTTATATATACATATTATATATGGAGAGAGAAACAGAGAGACAGAGAGAGACGACAGAGAGACAGAGAGAGAGACAGAGACAGAGTAGAGAGGATGGAGAGAGAGTTAGAGAGGATACAAGATCGATACATAGATACATATATAGATATATAGGTTAGCTATTTTTTTGAAAGTCAGTATTCTTTGAGAGTTCAACTTTCAAAGATTCCTGATTTTCTTGGAGAGCAAACGGTCTTTGACATGTCACAAAATTCAGGAATTGACCGTTGACATTTCTCCTTCGATTCTCTCAGCAGTTCTATTGTTTCCAAAGAATCTACTGAGTGCGGGTGGGGCGTCCGTTAGAACAGTTAATATTTTGGAAGGTCAGACGATTGAGATCAATCTTTTCAAGAAGTTTATCAATTATGCAAAAGGTCATTCGTATTATTAATGTCTTTACTGGACAGTCTTTCCTTTTCTATCCAATAGACCTACACAAACACCAGTAGCTCTACTTCATTTATTGTTACTGAAATCGTATATTTATATATATATATATAATTATATATATTATATATAATATATATATATATATAACATATATTATAATATCGGTAGAAATTCGAGGAGGTTAATCCGACAGTATGTGGAGAAAAGTAGACAAACACGGATGTTGTGGAAACTTGATGTTATTGTCGGACGGTGCAACGTTATCGTCTCTTATTAGACCATCTTCAGGACTTGAATATAGTTTCTACTCCAATTTTTTGAAATTTCCATCATTGGAGTAAGAACATTTCAAAGTCCTGAAGATGCGTCTAATAAGAGACCGAACGTTGCACCGTCGCAACAATAAACATCAAGTTCCACAAATCCGTGCTGCTCTACTTTTCCACACACACACACACATATATATATATATATATAATAATATATATTATATATATATATATATCATATATACTAGGAAGAATAATCCCATATTTTAGCCCAAACGCTTTCAACCATGTTACTGCCCGCCTCCACTGGTTGTGTGTTTTTATTTGTAAAAAAACCCAGCTAATCCCTCCCATATAATATAACTAACACCGATGTACAAACAACAATATATATATATAAGTATATCATATATATGTGTCAGTGTGTGTCATTGTGTTGTGTGTGTGTGGTATATATATAGTATATTATATATATGTATATATATATATGTATTGTGTGTGTGTGTGTAATATATATATATGTGATATATATATATATGTATGTGTGTGGTGTTGCATTATATATATATATGTATTATATATATATATGTATTGTGTGTGTGTATATATATATATATGTATATATTATATATGATGTGGTGTGTGTATATATATATTATATATATGTATTATATATATATGTATGTATGTGTGTGTGTGTATATATATATATATATATATGTATATATATATATGATATGTGTGTGTGTGTATATATATATATAGATATAATATATAGTATATATGTAATGAAACTGTGTGTGTGTGTATATATATATATATATATGTATAGTATATATGTATATGGTGTGTGGTGTTATATAATTTATGTATATATATATATATATGGTATATGTGTGTGTGTGTATATATATTATATATATATATATATAATATATATGTATAATGTGTTTGATGTATGTATTGTGCTGTGTATGGATATGTATGTATATGTATAAGTTTGTAAATTGTATTTGTATTTTGTGTGGGGGTTGTATTTGAGACATTGAAAGAAAATAAATTAAGTAAACAAACTACGAAATAAATGAAACAGGGTGCGCCCTGAATTCTGGAATGGATTGATTTAACAGTAATTCCTAAACAAATTACTGACAAGCGGTCAGATATCTTTGGTTTATTATTATTGTTATATTATTTTATTTTATTCCTATTTATTCACTTCTTTTATACCTACAGTGAGCAAGACAGGACAATTTAAAAGGAAGGGAGGAAAACATCGCTTTTTCAAATGCCTTAAAAGTAATAAAGAATTCATCATTCGCATCTGATGAGTCGGGAGAATTAGACATGTGTCAAGCTCCCCGAAATAGTCTATAATGCAAGATCTCTAAGTCTTTTGTTATTTCTTTACTTATATATTTGCTCTGGTGACCTAACAATAAGAGCACACTATTGAGCTCTCAAACTGCGACAGTTGTTTAAAAAAATCTCCTATGTCGTAAGGAAAGATTTCTTCTCGGGAACTTTTGGATACATCATATAATATATATATATATATATATATTATATATTCTACCCCAATTCGCAGTACCACACTTTCCTTCAAACTATGGAATTCTCTTAGTCACTCAAACTTATGTATATCATCTGTCTGACTCTCTCTCTCTCTCTCTCTCTCCTCTCTCGTTCTCTCTCTCCTCTCTCTCTCTTTCTCTCTAAACTTCTCTCTCTCTCCGTTTCGACCTAATAACATATATAAATATTACTAACTCCGCCAAACGAATAGGATGGTGACAAAAGTCAAATATCTAAACGGGAAATAGTAACAGGTTTGAATTTATAATTTCCTTCTCCCTTAGAGTGGTGCCTAATCCGCAAGCTTTTGAAAACAGTCGCCCATACTATTTACGCATTGCTAGAGGGAGAATAGTTGGATTCATAACCTCCCAAGAGTATTTAGCAAGAAGGGAAATGTAAACAGCCTCGTCCAGGATGTTGAGATTCTGGTCACAGAAGAGTCCCCGCAGGACTGGGAAGACTACTCTTTACTTAGGACTACAATGAAAGACCACTAGCATTAGCATAGTGTGAAAAAACTGACAAGAAATAATAATAATAATAATAATATAATGGTGCTCATAAGTCAATAAAAAAGTTTTTAATATAAATTGAAAGAAGCCAAAACAAATAATAAAATTTAACTAAGAGGATTGAAAAGAGATTCATATTATAAAAATGTAATCAAGATTTGTTCAAGGGCATTAAGCAAACAAATCTATTCCTTGGAAAATAAAACAATCTGCTACATAAAAATTCAATCTGTGGAACTTCCTTAGGTACGAACGGAGGAATTCCAATCCTTTAATTCCAGCAAAATAATGATTCGAACAAAAGAGCGAAAAGATCCTTGCATACAACTTGTGATAATTTTTGGTCATCACAAGTGTGAAAAAGAAGAGAACTGGAAAAGATAGACAAATAATACTTGGACCTTGCCAGAGAACTAAGTAAAACTGTTGGAACATAATATGTATAAAAAGATCGTGAACCAGTGTAATTGTGCCAGAAAAAAAAAAACTGGATAACCATGAGATTATATAAGAATGTCATTTGGCATGGAAAATGTGCCGCATCCGTGATGACAAAGGGAGGGGGAAGAAAAACTAAGCGTAGAAAAAACTTTGGAGAAAAGGAGAATTACATGTCTATGAATAATGGAAACGGTCATTACTAAACAAACAGAGATAAAAGAAAAAAAAGTGAAGAACAAAGAGTGTCTTAAAGAAGATATAGACTTAATTTCCTCGAGGGTATATATTGACCAACCCACTCCACCACTCAGAGAGTAGAAGTCCGATTGACACAAGTGGTCTCTGATCAATTTTATGCATCATCAAAAGAAAGACGCCCCGGTGAAACGCTTTAGGTCTTGGAAATGTGACAATTTAACAAGGATGGGAAATAAAATGAAATAAATTAATCTAAATGAATTTTCCATTCTAATAACTGTGTGAAATCCAATTAATACTATAATTAAATAGAATCCAACTCAAGGCAGTATAAAGGAGCATATTACATAAATACACAGGAAGGAATAAAATACCACTCTGATGTACAGAATGATATCAAGATTGTTTTGTTAAAATTTAAAGAAAAAAACTGGGAAAACCATTAGGGTGAGTGATAATATATAGGAGAATGGAATTTGGGCATAATGAAAAGGAGTGTAGGCCCATGTGGGTACGTGATGATGAAAGAGGAAAAAAGAGACAACGGAAGCGAAAAGAAGTCCCAAATATAAAGACACTTGTGAGAAAAGGAGGAATCTACATGTGCTTATAATCATTGAAACGGCTTCTTAGCAAACAAACAAGATTAGCGCGGAGAAAAATGACCCCAGAAAAAACAATCCCCTTGGGTCTAGCGTCTAGGAAATGGGGATAGACTTTTCTCGCTGATTGGAGCTGGATACGAACCTGCTACAAAGAACCACAGATTATATGTAATGAAAATGCAAATCAATTGTTATCTGGACATTAAGAAATAGAACCTGATAGTGATCCTCTGTTGTGTCAGATCAGAGCTACAGTGAAGAACACCCCTACCTACGCTGGGTGAAAAACTCGCCAAGGAAGGCAAAATAAATAATTCTACAATAGATCAAAGGTCACCCTTTAAAGTTCTCAATATAATAACATCAGACCTAATACATACATTAATGAATTAATAACTGAATACACAGATGAGAGAAAGTCAAGTCACAACAGACAAGAACAAAAGCAAAAGCAAACGAACAAACAGACGACGATGAACAAACAGGAGTACTGCGAAAAAACGCGGAAAGTACTAATACATAATGTACAGTGGAACAGCCAATCGCTCAACGTAATCTGATCGACTTCTGGATTTGACAGGACGAAGTGCTAAAAATCTCAAAATTCCTGGCTTGAACGTTTAAATTTCCTGTTCTCATCTGAATTTGACGAGAAAAGAAAAATATTCATAAACAATCTGTAAATCCACAAGATATAAAATGACATTTTTGCATCATTTTGTAGCAAAACAACCGATAATAATGTACCTTCATAAACTAAATAATAATAGTAATACATAAAAGATATATAGATAACAAATAAAGATAAGACAAGCGAATCAGTAAGAAGAACAGACTACAAGTATGTGGTGTAGTTAGAATAGCAATTAGTCTCAAGGAATTTTCAAATGACCAGTTATAACAAAACCAGAGACATATAAATTATAGGAATGGTAACAAAATAAAATATTAAAGTCCTACTTGAGGAGAGGGAATTCCATATGACTTGCAAAAATCCTAAAAAAGAAAGAGAGAAGAAAAGTAAAGAAAAGAAAAGAAAAGAAAAGAGAAGAAAAAGAAAAACAACACACCAAAAAGAGAACACAAAGAGAAAATCAGGATAATTAAGAATATGTCACCCAGTCTACTCCTACTAAATATACTATCTATCTCAGCTGTCTATTACACACACACGACACGAACACACACACACACAACACAGCGCACACAGCACAGTCTAGGAAAAGGAAAAACTCTAATTCAAAAAATCACTGAGGTTAGCGATTGATGGTTATGTGGGCATCCTTGTGACACCAATCTTTCCTAACGACTGCTGCCAAAAAGAGACGGAATGGTCCAACAAAGCCTTCACCACTATAAACAAAACACTGATGTTGGTTGTTCATGGGATGAACAACTTCATGCGTCAGAATCGACGAGAGAGTCCACACACACATAAACACACACACACACAGCACACACACACACACACACACACAATATTAAATATATATATATATATATATATAATAGTATATATATATAAATAAACTATTCTTTTACTTTCCTAATTTAATTCTATCGAATGGTATTCCCCTTGTTATTTTATATCTTATTTTATTCTTTTATATATCACACATAAAAGAAACTAAAATCAAGAATTGTCTTCTCTATCTTTCCCTCTCTGTCTGTTTGTCTGTCTGTCTTATGTCTGTCTGTTTCTTATCCGTCTCTCTTTCTCTCTCTCTCTCTCTCTCTCTCTCTCTTTCTCTCTCTCTCTCTCTCTCTTCTCTATCTATCTATTTATCTAATCTATCATATCTATATAATAGTATATATATATATATATATAATAGTATATATATGCTTTTTATTCCTTTCTAGACACCTATCTAGTGTTCTTTTCTACCATATATCCCTCTATCTCTCCTAATTATAACTATCTATCTATCCCTTTATCCTATATAATAGAGAAGATAGAATAGATTAAGTAGATAGATAACGATATTCTTCTAAGGCACCCATGGGCAGCATAAGGTAACACAATTGGCTATGGCTCATTACTTTAAGCAGCGAAGTATGACTGCCTTTCATTATTGCTGATGAATTTCCGTCATGAAAAAAGCAGAAAAGGAAAAATCTATCTGCTTAGAATTTAAAAGAAAAGAGTCTCCACCCAAAATCAATTTCTGTATTTCTAAAAAAGTCGTCAGATAGACAGACAAGATTAGCACTTAAAATGGCTTTACATGAAGTTAGGTTCAACAATATGTTTACAAGTTCGCAGTAACCTGGACTAAACACCCCAAACCAGATTTAACAATACTTCAAGGAATATGTATATATAATAATTACATCATTAAGGACCATAGAGCGCTCTTATACACAACATATAAGTATATATATATAAATAATATATATATAATGAGTATAATATATGTGTAGGTAGTAGTTTGTGTGATTGATGTTATGTGTGAAGAAGAGTATATTAAATAACTCACTGCCGCATTGAAAATAGAAAGATATGAAACTTAAACAAGGTATATTTCAGTTTATCTTTCTCTCTGAACTAGATACCTAAGACTAGCGTTAGATTCTCGTCCGCCCAACTAATTATACGACATAGCTAGGAAGAGAATTAGTTCAGGTCATAATATCTAACCATTACTATCACAGATAGAATACCCAACCCAACGAAGTGTACTGAACATGAAAGACATAGTTCTCCCTCCAAGCTATGTAGGATAATAAGTTGGGCGACAGAATCTAAACGTTAGTTTAAGGATAACTAGTCAGAGAAAGAAAAGGAGAAAACATGAAAAAGATACCTGTAAGTTCATATCCATATCATGGGAGGAGTTATTAAAATAACACACACAAAACACACACACAACAACAACAACACGACATATATAAATATAAGAGTATATATATAGTATATAATATAGTATGATTATATTGTTTAAGAAAGAGCATAGGCATGAAATGTATAATACTATACCTGGAAGTAATCTTATGGTTGGGTTGTAAGGTTTCTCGAAATTGACAGAAAGATTTTGAATAACTGAAAAGCCATTTAAGTGCATCTGTCTGTCCATCACGGAAGACATTTACAAATTGATTTATGTGGAACCTTTCCTTATGCACAGATTTCCTTCACACCTATCATATCCGAATTCATCCAGCCAAATAGATAAAAGCAAAGCACTCTAGCTAAGAAAAACAATATACTCCTGCCAGTGTCCCTTAGGAAGATTATCGAATACCTATCCTATCTATCCATCATAGCTATTAGAAGAAAGAAATAATAAGATAATAAATGGTTAATAGATAGAGATATATTGATAGAGAACACTATAGTATAGATAAAGCATAAATAATATATATATAAATATTATATAATAATAGATATAGATAGATATATAGGATTAATAGAATAGAGAGAAGAGAAGAGAGAAGAGAAGAACGAACGAGGAAACAAGGAACGAAAAGACCGAAGCAAACGAACAAAGAACAAAGAACAAATAAGACGCAAGTACAATAGAACCAGTAAAAACAGAAACCTAGACCAAAACTAACCAGAGAGGGTAAAGATAGAAAAAAGTGGAAAAAGAATAAATATTATTCATAGATATTATGAATTTCTATATGTAAAGATGTGAATATAAAAAGAAATAAGATAAAATATAAAAAAAAGGAGAAAAAATTCGATAGTAGGAATGTAAGAATTGGAAATACGAAGACAGTGAATAATAATATAATATATAAATTAATAATAAATGATATTATAATTAATATAATAATAGATGATGTGAGTGGGTGTGAAGAAGTGTGTGTAGAGATGGTGACAAGATGGTGGTGGTGTAAGTTGTGTTAAATGGTGATGAGGACCCTCTCCTATCGGAGACCGAGAAGAAATGAATCTTCCGGAAAACTGACCATATAGAATAAGATGAATACCATAAACTCTAAATAAAAAACGGAACATCAAACGCATAAAATTCTCTGGGACTTTGAAATAAAAACGGATCACCTTATCCCAGCAAAAAGACCAGACCTAGTGTTGATAAACAAAAAAGAAAGAACTTGTCAATTGGTGGATTTTGCAGTGCCAGCAGATCACAGGGTCAAAGGAAAATGAAAAAATAGACAAATATCTGGACCTTGCCAGAGAACTGAAAAAGTTATGGAATATAAAAGTCAAAGTGATACCAATTGTAGTTGGTGCACTTGGAACAGTCCCAAAAGGATTGGAAAAGGGTTTGGAAAGTTTGGATATCAAAGGAAGGATTGAAACCATTCAGAACACTGCACTGCTGCAATCTGCCAGAATACTCAGAAGAGTCCTGGAGACCTGAGGATACTTGCTGTCACTCAGACTCCAGTGAAAGACCATCAGCTAACGCTGATGTGAAATCTCAAAGGGAGTAAATAATAATAATAATAATAACGGTACCAATAAACTTGGAATAAGACTGGAGGATCTAGAAATCAGAGGAAGAATTGAGACCATCCAGACTACTGCACTACTACAATCGGCTAGAATACTCAGAAGACCTGAGGAGACTTATTGTCACTCTGACTCCAGTGAAATACCATCAGCTAACGCTGATGTGAAAAACTCAAAAGGAGTGAAAATAATAAAGATGAAGTTCGCACCAATCGTAATGGAAAAAAATTGGGTGAACTGGAAATCAGAAGAAGAATTGAGACCATCCAAACTACGGTATTGTTAAGATCGGCTAGAATACTCAGAAGAGTCCTGGAGAACTGAGAAGACTTGCTGCCATTCAGCCTCCAGGGAACCACCGGCTACGGCAGGAGTGAAAAATTCAATAATAATAATAATAATAATAATAATAATAATAATAATAATGAATAGAATTTGAAATTAGATAACATGCCAAACGATTTAGGCGTGTTGCTATTTGTTAATGTCAACAACTTTTCAATGAACTTAAGATTCAAGATAAAACAAAATCTTTTATACGTTCTCCTAGTATTTATAGACACATTTCCTAATTTAGTAATGAATAGCTCTTTCTTTTTAGTGTCTCTTGGCTAAACGAATCTGCATAGTTTATCATTTATTAACTTCGTATTATTTATTAATACTATTTTAAATTTCTAGTTTGAAGCGAGGGCCACGTTTTCGTCTACTTTGCCGCACACCCTTTTCGTTGTTATGCATCATGGCTCTCCTTTGTTTTTATGCAGCATGACTCTCCTTCCTCGGTTTGCGGGTGATGGCTCTCCTTTGCCTTTGTGCGACATAGCTCTCTGGTTTTTTTTTTGGGGGGGGGGGGTTTCGTATCAGGCAAGGACAGATACGTTTAAAACTATCGATTCCGACACATTAAAACGGTGAAGGTACCCACTGAGGCTGATAGTTTCATGGTAGTTGGAGCATTCATACTTTGTTCATTGCCTCGGGCAAGGTTAGATAGGTCTAAAACTGTTGATTTCGAGACCCTGCAACAAGACATAAAGGCAAATCCGGAGAATATCAGGCGAGCTCAGAATCTCACAATCTAGTGTATTTTGTCACTTTCACGGCCTCGGCAAAAGTAATCGGAGCTGTTGAATGGTGTCCTACATAATCAATATATTGCCAAACTTTTGACACACTAATATATATATATATATATATATATATATATATATATATATATATATATGTGTGTGTGTGTGTGTGTGTGTGTGTGTGTGTGTGTAGGATAGCAAAATTGTAACAATAGGTAAAATAAAGTTATAATAAATTACTTGTATTATTTGGACTATTGTTATCTACACAACGTCTCGGCTGATGTTACCCCCGGCCTTCTTCAGGTGTTTCTTGTCAAACTCAGGAGCCTTCATGTCGTAATCGGGAGCCTTCACGGAACTTCAAGCCGAAACCTTTAATCAATCCCCGGAGACTGTTCTCATTCAGTTAACCATGACCAAGTACAAATGTTAAGCTGTGTTAAGTATTCTATGCTACTATCGCCCTTGGCCAGGATTGAACCAGCAATAAAGATGATTGTCGCTTAGAAATTTTCTCAAGGGTATGAATGCTATGTGAAATGCAAACAGCCTCAACGAAATTTTGAACTCGTTTCGTCGTTTCCATTTCCTACGACGGTTATCGTTACACCATCCACTACCATCTGCATGTATGTAGGTAGGTAGTTAGGTATATAAAGAAGGGTGAAAATAGCTAGCAGGGTACATCGTGTCGGAAGATGTTTAAATAATATTTTCTCTCCTTTCGTTTTTTAATCAAACTGTAATCAAATTGGATTCATATATGTGAAATGCAAACAGCCTCGTCCAAGATTTGAACTCGTCTCGCCATGTCCATTTCCAACAACGGTATCAATTACAAAACACGCCACCATCTTTATGTATGTATGTAGGTAGTTAGTTATGGGAGGGAGAAAATAGCTAGCAATGTACATCGTGCCGGAAGGTGTTTGAATAATGTTTTTCCTCCTCTCATCTTTTAATCAAACTGTAATCAAGTTGGATTCATACCTTTCCCAAGAGCATTAGTGCTATGTGAAATGCAAACAGCGTCGTCCAATATTTGAACTCGTCCTGCCATGTTCACTTTCTACGATGGTATCCATTATACCATGCGCCACCATCTGTACGTATGTATGGGAGGGTGATAAATAGCTTGCAATGTACCATGTTTCAGAAGAAGTTTGAATAATATGCCCCCCTCCCACTCGTATTTTGATCATACCCTTTCCAAGAGTATTTAGCGCTATGTGAAATGTACACAGCCTCGTCCAAGATTTGAACTCGTCTCGCCATGTCCGTTTCCTACAACGGTAACCATTACGCAACGCACCACTGTCGGTCTGTCTGTATGTATGTATGTATAAGTCATCGGGTTGACCTAAAGTCTGTATCAGCCGATCAGCGAGGGAGTCTATCCCCTTTGCACTAGAGCTAGACCAAGAAATTTATTTTCTGCGTCTGAGGTGGAGCGCCACACATACCATCATCTCTTTACTTTACCGCACAGATCCCTGTGCTACTCATACGCTGAGTTGGCGAGGGCCGGTATCGAACTGGGAACCTTGTGGTTCCTATGTATAGGAGGGTGAAAATAACTCGGAATATACATCGTGTCGGAAAATGTTTGAATAATATGTTCCCTGCCCCCTGTCGTCTTTTAATCAAACTGTAATCAAGTAACAACGTCCGGTAAATACTTCCATGGCTGACGGCTATTTTTTTCCCGCCTTTTCCAATAATCCATCTTTTCATCATTAGCCACCATTGTTTCCTTTTCTCTAATCTTACGCCCCGGTACACAGAACAGAAGAAAGTTTCGAGAGTTGCATCACTGAACAACGCTACCTCCACCCACCCCCCTTAACACGATATATTTGCCTCATATCATTTATTCTTATTCTGGACCCCACCATATATATATATATATATATATATATATATATATATATATATGTTAATAAAGTCATCCACAGACACGTGTTTCGGCGTTTCACGCCTCTTCAGTTTGGCTAGACACAACTATCTTTGGCTAGGGTCAAACTCAGACTGACCGTATGGTAGTCCGATATCTTATCCCCTCGTCCACTGACAGCTGTAGCGGGGACTGGTATTCTGTGAGCCTCTGCTTCTAGTATGTGGCGGCTTCTGCTGATATTCAAATATGAGAAAAAGACACACACGCACACACACTCCCATACACAGATACACACACACACACACATACACACACACGCACGCACGCGGTTTAGCTCAGTCGGTAGAGCGTTCGCATAAGAACTTAAGGTTCCAGGTTCAATGCCGGCCCTCTCCAACTCAGCGCATTAGTATCACAGTGACATGTGCGGTAAAGTGAGGAGCTGATGGTAGGTGTGGTGCTCCACCCCAGATGCAAAAACGATCTCCTTGGTCTAGCAATATTGAAAAGGAGATAAACTCCCTCGCTGTCTGGCTCATGCCGACATTAGGCCACCCCAACGAATTTACTTTTACTTTACAGATAACTAGATAACTAGATAGATAGATAGATAGTGTGTTTTGATAACTAGATAGATAGATAGATAGTGTGTTTTGGTAACAAAAATTATTAGTCTTTAATTTCAGACTTGTTCAAAAGACACAATTAATTATAGGTTTCTCCTGTGGTGTAAGGGTTAACAAAATTAGCTAGCAGACCCTTACTAGTGACTTCGATTCTTACTGGGTGCTCACTATTTCTGGCATTGTACCAAACGAAGCTCATCTTATAAAATGACTAACTTCAGCTTTATGTAGTTGGTACCAATGAAACGACTCATGTCTTGTGTTTAGTAACAAAAAAAAAAAAAAAGAAAACGCAAAGAAAAAACAATAAAATAATTCCAACTGAATGCTCTGTCTGTGTAATCGTCTTCTCAGTAAAGTGTGGCAAATATTTTACCCTGGGGACAATAAATCCTGAACCTATCGTTCGTGGCTCTCCACCTACACACACACACACACACACACACACACACACACTCACGCACTCACACCGACGATGTTTCTCTATTGGCCCCGTGAGAAATGAATTTCATTTGGCGTCTACAAGATAATTGGAGACATTTTTCTCATTCCCTGTGATTTGCTCAAACCAAAACGACCATAAAAGGCGAAGGAAAACTCTTAAATAGACAGTGATGTCCCTGCGGAAGCAGCACAAACGATAATAAACTCCACTAACGCGCTCAAGAAAAGAGAAAGAGAAACGAATACGGAATTATATGGTTAAATACTAAAATGGCCGCCAGGAAGACGATAGAAAGGACAACACTGAAGTTTTATTGAGGGTTGACAGACAACCGACTTTAAACTAAAGGAAACATTGAATAATATCTTGAACTAAACGAGAGAGGAATAAAATAAACAAAAATAAATAAATAAATAATGAAAATGGAAGGAACATTTAGTGTCGGTTATTTTAAAGCAAACATTTGAGATTTTTCTTCTTTTTTTTTGAAGAAGGTAATTTAGGAATCTTTTAGCGGGCAATAAAGATTTTTCTTTTACGATTGTAACAAAAAAAAAAAAAAAAAAAAAGATAAATAAGATGAAAGAAAGAAAAGATTCTGAACTGATGAATGAGAAATGTGAAGGTTTGAAAAAACAGTCAATTAAAAAAAAACCGGTTAATCAAGAACACATGAAAGGAATATTGGTCATAAGGAGGAAAACAGCAAAACGACGAAAATAAGATACCTAGCTAGCTAGATTCTCTCTGACTCAGAGTGGTATTACCTGTTAGAGTACCAACTATGGGTCAAGTATATTTAAATGCATCTTATTTGTATTACCGTATTTACTTGTATATCGTGCAATTTTGTGACACCCAAATGTTAGTCTTAAAACATGGGACCTCGTTGTATATGAGATAAAATGATTAAATCCTACTTAACGGACCTAAATTACCCCATCGTATGTCACCCCGTCGAAAGAAAAAAATACTAAAAATCAAGGAATTAATCGAATTTACTGAGATTTTCAGTGTAGATATATTAATGAATAAACAATATAATGCACCAGTTATTTTGATTAAAAACTCTTACATTTTTTCAGGTCAGTTACCTTTGAACCACGTCTTTGAGGCATAACACAGATTCTTAAAGATACGTGGTTCAAAGTTAACTGATCTGAAAAATATAAGAGTTTTCAAATAAAATAACTGGTGCATTATATTGTTTATTCATTAATATATCAACACTGAAAATCTCAGTGAATTCGGTTAATTCCTTGATTTTTAGTATTTTTTTCTTTGGGCGGGGTGACATACGATGGTGGAATTTATGGTATCAGCCAATCAGCGAGCTAGCTAGCTAGATACATACATACATAAATGCGTAGATGTATAAATACATGCATGTATGCCTATAAATATTGATAGCCAAACCCCTCATATACATATATATAGATGAGAAGTATCCCAAATTTGGTAGTGTGGGATGATTCTATATGGGATTTCTAAGATACACTGTATTATTATTGTATGATCCTTTAAGTATAAATATAAAGGCCCCAATTTTGGTCGAAATAAATTTATTATGGAATAACGGTGTTGAGTTTTTCCCTTCCTTTCAAAGATATATATATATATATAATATATATATATATATATATATATATATATATATATATATATGATAATGGCTGTCAACTCATGTTCGAGTAAGAAAATTTCCTGTTTTTTTTTTCGTTTTTTCTTTTCATATATCATCATAGTTGAGTGCCAGTAGCATTTGACACTGTATCCTTGTGTTTTCTCAGATGACTCACCAGGTCAGCCCTGGAGAGACATACACTTCCACATAAACTACATGTTGGAACTTCTCCACTTTGAATGTTGCTGGGCTGAAAATTACCCTTTCTAATAGCCCGCTTCAATATCTGGTGTTTAATTCAGTTGGACTCAAATTCTTCCATAAACAGGTGGCTCTCCAGCCAGGTCTATTACAAGCTAGTTTATCCGTCCTCCACAGCAATATATATGTATATATATATATATATACTCTTCGGTGAAGGAAATTTTATGCGATATGCGCATTGGAATTGCCTTCAAGCAAAAATATAAATATTAATATATACTTTATTCAACAATGCTTCTAAAAATAAACAAACATCCCAAAATCTTATTTCCTTCGCCGAAGAGCATAAAGCACCGTGTTTGTTGTTCACTTAGCGTTCCCTTGCCTCATATGGTAGAGACGTCTCAGTATCATTGACAGGTTAATTTCGCAGGAATTTCTCGGTGCTGTATCGGTGGCGGAGGCAGTATAGTTTCTGATTATCCTACTGAAGTCCCGGTTTCGATTTCTGTCGGAGGGAGATCGTTAGTATACATCGCTGATGAGACTTAATAAAATCGAAACAGCTGCTGTACGATGTTCTACACACCGAGTAATTCTTTGCGAGATTCACTTGTCAATATTATTTATCTTCTATAATTATCGAATTTTATGCGATATGCGCATTGTAATTGCCTTCAAGCAAAAATATAAATATTAATATATATATATATATATATATATATATATATATATATATATATATATATATAGAGAGAGAGAGAGAGAGAGAGAGAGAGAAGAGAGATGTAAATGTGAACCGATTGAGGTAGATCGATATAAACTAATTAAAATACACTGACTGATATATAGATATGGACAGTTTGAGATATTCATGAACAGATTAAGATAGTTTGATACATAGATACGAAAAGACTAAGATATGTAGATATAAACAGGCTGATGTATATATATATATATATATATATATATATATATTATATATATAGAGAGAGAGAGAGAGAGAGAGAGAGAGTAATGGGTTGAGATAGATAGATATTAATGGGTTGAGATAGATAGCAAAAGTTAAACGCTCTAACCCCTTATCCTGCATAGACAGTAGCAAGGAAAACCTGTTACCTCCATTTCCAACCTTGACAGGAGTTCTGTTCTATCATTGCGACAACCCGATATCGAATAGGAGATTAGATTAGTAAGAAAGAAATTAACATAGACTAAATAAATAAAAACCCGGGCCCAGGTCGGTCCGAAGTCGCACTTATAGACATGGATCAAGTGGAAACGGTATTCGGAAAAACAAAACAACAACAAAAGATAAAAAAAAAAAATCATAAAAAAACCCAACAAAAACAAGAGAAAACCTCGCACCCAGTTCGTGATATACTGACTGTGACTGGCTTTTTATTTTCTTTAATTCTCTGCCCTTGATTTATGGTCTGGCCACCTGATGTCGCCTGTTGTTCAACGCGAAGAAAACAGTCATCTCACGTTTCTCCTGCTTCTCCTCACGTGTGGCACTGCCGTTTTTTTTTTGTTTTGTTTGTTTGTTCTTTTGTTGTTGTTGTTGTTGTTGTTGTTGTTGTTTTATCCCCATACCCACACCGACCATATGCAGCCTACTCCATTGGAATTTACTAAACATAGCTTAGAATGACACAAGAACAGAAGAGTGGAGCGCCCTGTACGCTCTCAAATTTATATGCGGGATAGGTTTGCTGATTACTAGATTTTTTATCTGGAGGTATGATTAGCGTAACGGTTATTGTCACAGGAATTGGAATCGGCAAGCCGGGCTCAAAGGCTGTTCACATTTCCCTTTATGAAAAAGGCCTCTGTTACGATTCGTGTTGCGATTTTAGGGCTGTAGTTGAAAATGATTTTATAGTGGAGATCCCTTTTTGGCATAAAGTTTGATCCTTTCTTGAAGTAGAAAGATGTATCAGTTTTAATCCTTGTCTGTTCATCTGTCCTCAAAGCTGTTGATCTCAGAGTTTATCTTGAAGTAGAAAGGAGTTGCATTAGAGTTGATCCTCTCTTGAAGTACAAAGTCGTATAATCCTTGTATCTTGATCTGTCCTTCCAACGAGCAATTGTAGGACCATTTATCAACGCCTTTAAATAGTGAATTAAATATGTTTTGGCGTTTTGATTGGCTGATTCAGCCAGCGTTGTTTTGGGACAGTTTGTAAATACAAATTATGATCTTCACACCTTATACCCAAAATTATCCAACAGCTTCTATACATCGTCTTCATTTCCCACCCTGCTATCTGTATATAGAAGGGCAAACTGTTTTATTTAGCCTTGGTGGGGAGAAGGGAAACTTTGAAATTCAAATCAGCTGTACTCCGCTTAAAATTACCATTGTCGCACCCTACCCATACATACACAAATATAACTTTCGCTTTTGTAAAAAAAGAAAATGGTCAAATTTTCCCCTTGTAAATCGTAGCGTTATTGTAAAACTTTCCAAATACAAAGATACATATCAGTCTGCTTATTGCCGCTGGTAACCCTTCCCCCGAGTGGTAGTATTTGTTAGAACCCATATTTGCGTCAAAGATCTGTCTACAAAAATATATGTGTGCAAAAATTTAAAAAAAAAATCCAAAAACTCAAATCTCTAGTTAGCGTAGATAACAATCTTCAGAACGCTGAAGATTTGTTACAGTTTTAATTGCATATATATACAGGGTGTCCCAGAAGTTACACACCATCCTGGTATTCAAAAATACACCTTTGTTGATTTCAAATCACTGTTATTGAGAATAATTATAATAAATGCTCAAATTGAGAGATAGAAAATTAATTGCGACAATCACTATCTATGTTGTTTTTCAAAACCTGGATAAAACATGACTTCAGGGATACCATATATATATATATATATATATATATATATATATATATATATATGAACAAATTTTTAGTACAAGAAAACTTTATAGAGTACCAAAAGTAAAGGAATCATATGTATGTTGGGAGATCATACAAGTTGTGGGATGGTAGAATAAAAAAAATATTTTATTACGAAAATAAAATATGAAATATGGGGGGGGGTATGAAAATGCAAAGGCCTTTTCGTCCGGTTCTTTTTCACGTATAATCACCGGTGACAATTAAAAGTCAGATAAAAGTCAGATTATATATATATATATATATATATATATATATATATATATATATATATATACACACAGGGTATCCACAAATTTGGGTTCATTAACACATACTTTTAAAACAAAAAATGTCTATTTCTTATATTTAATTATTTATTTTATGATTGTTTAATTGTTTATGTTATGATTTTATCTACTGCTAAATTATCATATCTGCCTTCTCGGAAAAATAACATAAATAAATACAATAGTGAAATCTCCATGTACCCAGATTTTGTGGACACCCTGTATATATATATATATATATATATATATATATATATATATATATATACACACATGTATATATATATATATATATATATATATATATATATATATATGTATGTATATATATGACGTTGCAAAATTAGGTACACAGTTATAAAAAACACGTTCAATACTCATTGCATTTATTATGCAAATAAACAAATGTTACAAAAAACATGTAATTAAAATGTATAAAAGAAAGTACATGCATTGTTATTAGTCACAATTAAATATGGCTAATGGCAGGAAAATGAAACAAAATGAGGACTCTCAAGTTAATATGCTACTTATTTCATCGGTTTGATACTATTGTATACCTACTTTTGTACCCCCTACATACACAGACACACACATACACAGACACAGACACACACACACATATATATACATATATATATATAGTTTGATGGTATATATATATATATATATATATATATATATATATATATATATATATAGTTGGTTGGTATGAAGTGTTTTCTTCATATGATTCAACCCAAATTGAGAACTCAAACGAACACATAATGAATTGCGTATATATTTTTAGATGTAAGGAGAATAATAAATAAATGAAAAAAAGTATACCTTAGTTTAGATATAAATCTATTTGGTATTTTCTTTCCTCTTTCATTCTGATTTTTACTAATTTGAGGATTTCATACCCGGTCTTATTATTGTGATTTTCGCGTCGCACTAATTGTGTTTTTTTTGTTGTTTTTTTTTCTTTTTCAAATATCTTTTTCCGCGTTTGTTAAATCACAGCTCACATGCAAGCGCACACTCGCAATTTTAAGAAATTTTCATGGTTTGAGCGTGTTAGTCTTGTTTGGGACGTTGCAATTTTAAATTATTCACTCATTTATATATATATATATATATATATATATATATATATATATATATATATATATATTCTTTTCTGCTTGGCCATGTCAGGAGGATGAACAAAGGCCGCATCCCCAAAGACCTACTGTATGGTGAATTAGTGGAGGGCACCCGACCGGCAGGGAGAACCCACCTAGACACGTGGGAGGCTTGTGCAGAAGACCGTGCAACCTGGCGTCTCCTCGTCAAACAAGGAACAAAAAGAAGTGAAAAAGAGAGAAAAAAAGCTGCCACAGAAAAGAGAGCTAAAAGAAAGGAGAAACAGCAGCACCCCCAACACCCACAGAAAGCATCACCTTTTGTTTGCAGCCATTGCACCAGAGACTGTCATTCGAGGATCGGTCTGTTCAGCCACTCACGTAGCTGTAAGTGAGAGAGAGAGAGAGAGAGAGAGAGAGAGAGAGAGAGAGAGAGAGAGAGAGAGAGAACTACGCCATCGTCTAAAATAGACGGAAGGTTGCCAACCATATATATATATATTATATATATATATATATATATATATTGTATTAACTATATTGTTTTTTTTAAGTACTAACTATATTGTGCGTTGATATTTAACCAACCCGTTTGCCACACATAGGATGTGTAGGATGTGGCATAAAGTATCATATATGGGGCATCCAGCTAGAATCGAAATAGCTGTTCTTTAAAAATGGATTTGCGTAACTAATTCGCAAACTATTACGCAACGATGGGCAGACTATAAAATTGTGAATGTACAAGGTGTGTCAAAAAAGTATCGATATTTGTGTACTTTTTGACACACCTTGCATTCTGAAAAACATTTTCATTCATTGTTCATTTCTATCCTGGTAAATACAGCTTCAAACTCGGCACTTTTATGACAACACCTTGTATTCTGGAAAAAAAAGTAACGTTTCATTCATTATTCATTCCTATCTTGGTAAATACAGCTTCAAACTCAGTACTTTTATGACACACTTTGTATTATGAAAAAAAAAAAAGTCCCATTCATTGTTTATTTCTATCCTGGTAAATACAGCTTCAAACTCGGCACTTTTACGACACACCTTGTATTCTGGAAAAAAATTAACGTTCTATTCATTGTTCATTCCTATCTTGGTAAATACAGCTTCAATCTCGATACTTTTATAACACATCTTGTATGTATGCGTTTGAGCGTGCTCAGACAAAGAAACTTTAGCCGACACTTTATGACGACGACTGCCCAGCAAGATGTTAATTTTGTGGACAACGGGGGTCAGACTATTTCAATAAAAGGGTTTCAACCTGCAATACTTTAATTGTCTTTCCTTTTAATATCAGTGTCTCGTAATTTGACCAGAACTTGACACAAGACTCGCTTGTTTGTTACCTTTATTACGTTCTATGTAATCAAAGTACAGCAGATAAGTCTCGTACTTTCTTTTTTGCTTTTCTTTTCTTCT
>CM042159.1:2072642-2095142 GCA_023376005.1 Doryteuthis pealeii | reverse complement strand
AGTATTATGCTGACTGAGTAGTCTTATACCACTAACAATGGTTTACCTTCTTTACGCCGTTGGCGAGTATTGTATTTTGTTCATGTTATAAAGATTCCATTTCATTTCCAACCTCCGTTTGGTTATTTCTCATTTAGTAACCTTTGTTATATACCCTACCAATAAAAATTAATGGGTATGTCCCAATCCTCATAAATACGGGAGTATTATGCTAAGTCTTATACCACTAGCAGTGGTTTATGTTCTTCACGCCGCTGGCGAGTATTACATTTTGTTCATGTTATAAGGATTTCATTCCATTTCCTTTCCAACACCCGTTTGGTTATTTCGGATTTCGTAACCTTTGTTAGGTTACAACAGACAGTGAACGTAATAACGCATCTGGAGTTCGAACTCGTTCCCTTTGAAGTCGCAGTCCAACACGTTAGCCTCTACGCCACGGCGACTCCCCCCCAGGAATAGTTATTTAATAACGTAGAAATTTTTGGCCCTGCACGTGGAAATATTCAGAATATTGGTGTTACCCTCACTGACGTTCCCCCTCTCACCACGCAGCCGTGGCACTCTTTCTATTTCTCGTTATGCCGTCTCCTGCAACCATCTCCATTTGATCCTTGTTCGTAGGTAATGACTATTGACATTCGAATCAGTTATCGCCAGCCATTCACTTAGGCCTGTCTTATATTAAGATCGATAATCACCTCTCACAGGTGATCACTATTGATTAACTTGGTCAGACACGTATATATATATATATATATATATATATATATATATATATATATATATGTGTGTGTGTGTGTGTGTGTGTGTGTGTGTGTGTGCGTGTCCGCGTGTGTGGTTAAAATAGAGTAAAAAGTGGATATAACAACACAGCAACTAAATTCAATTGATATTTCGCCACGTTGTTTAGTTAAAGATTTTTTCAAAATTTTATTGAGACAAATGCTTTAACATTCTGCTTTCCTCCCTTACCCAATTACCTTTTCAGTATAACGTTTAATTATGAAGAGTCATGGAAAAATACAATAGGTTCGGATATGTTCTATTCAGAGGTACACATCACTGTAATGGGATATTCTTACGTTCTTCTTCTAGCGTCTCTTCTAACGTCTCTGTTCTTGTTGGTTGGTCGCATTTAATTCATTTCTTCTCTAGGTCAGTCTTGTTGCCAAGACATTCATCAACCACAAAACCATATTATCTATTTAAACCTTTATTTACTTAACTAAACATATTTCTCTAACTAAACACAACGAGTGTGTGCAGTGAGCTCCAGCTAAGGCAAAAATCTTATCTGCCTGACGTCCAAGCTGAAACTGAAGACCCAACCAGGTCCCACGGGACTTCCACGTATTTTCGCGGGCTTTCTGTAATATTCTATGGAAAGTCCCGCTCGTGTTATGAACAGGGGCCACCCCTTCAGAAATACAGGGGGTTGACAATAATCTATGCAGGGATTATGTAATACGAAGACGAAGAGACCCAATAGAGGTGACATATGGAAAGAATCACGCAATACCTATAGTTTCATCGTCAATTTTGTACTTTTTGTTGCATTACTTCAGCCAATTAATATGAAATTAATGAAAGATCTAACATAAAAATTGTTTCTACCAATTTATTGATAACGTTAAGTTAAAACTAATCAAATGTAAAAACATAAACTCATTAACTGATATGAAACAAATTCATATATAAAAAACATATTTGGAAAAATAATAAAATATGAATTATTACTCTAGAAAGGATCAGTTCAGTTGGTTTTTAAGTGGCTGTTTTTTGATTGATGCATTGCTAATCCCTTCATTAGATTAATCCATTGTTAATTATTAACATATGAGTCCCTCTTTTATTTCAGTGTTAATTTATTTCTACGAAAAAACGTAACATATTTTTTAAGAGTTGTCTTTTTTGCACAACAGATACTATCACACCAGGTCAGAGTTGACCTGATAGTAATGACAATGAAGGGGTACTCCACATTTCTTAGGTCTCCAGAACTGAAGTCTCACCAAATAATACAGTATAGAATCATATCCAGAACATTCTTTGGTGTGGGAAGTTTTACCCCTATACGAGAGATGCAGTCAGCGTACTCTATGCCTCACCGATATGGTGATTACAAAGTCTAGAGAATAAAGTCTGCCCTAATAATTACCCATTTCTTAGGAAAGATGGATTCATGACACTTTTAATGGCCTTAGTACGAAATGAAACGGCTCATCGCGTATTTGAATTGGGGTCACCGATCCTATTTCCATCAATGATAACCGATATGCTAAGTGTGTCTCCTCCACAAGGTTAGCTGTAACAAGATATACTTGATCTAGTACATCGAACTGAAAACATCAGTTAAACAGTGCTTGATCACCCATCCAAGTGTTGGCACGGGCTATATGAGGATGGATGTTCTGAGAGTCCAAAAATAGGACCCTGTCTGACCCTTTAGTAAAATAAGATTGGGAATAGGGCCTCTAATGCTTTTTTTATATGTATCTACATTCCAACTACTAGGGATCATTCTAGTGGACTCAGGACTGATGAATGTAAGTTTTCCTGGTCGAACAACACTGGCTTGTCCATGTAAACGAGCCCATCGGAGATTGTCCTTGCATGTCCAGCATGCCTTGTTCGTCCTTCTTGGAGATTTCGTGAGATCGGAGATGAGTGGTGGTACAGCTGTTGTTTTTCTAGGGTGTTGCATTCACGATTTTTGTTCAAAACAGCACATAACATCTTTGTATAGTTGACATCTAACTTGTGTAGTCCAATCACGAGGAATAAGCTCGGCATGTTGTCTAAGAGCAATTAAAGTCAGCAAAGCTGTAGGCCTTGATGAAATATCATCTGACGTATAGAAGACTAGGAAATTTGATGACATACTTCTTCCATTACGTTACATCGTATGTAACCAAAACACAATTTAGAAGGATAAATAAAGGAAAGGGGGAGTCTCTGTGGTGTCGTGGCTAATATTCTGTACTGCGACAATTCTAGTTACCGAGTTCGAACTCCAGTTGCGCTATTACATTCACTTTGCGGATTAATACCATTGAGAAAGATACGAACCCCCTCATCCTATAACAATCTATGGATTAATTAATACCATTGCTGTCCTTCTACAAGGATGGATTTGGCATTAAATAACCCACAAAGGTTGATATGCAATTAAACAAAGAAACCAAACCCAAATAAATAAGAATAAAATTTGAAAATAAAAAACAGTGGTATCTTGACTTACGAGTTTAATTCGTCCCGCTCATAACTCATTTTTCTCGTATATCAAATCACGTTTCCTCATTGAAATAAACTGAAATGCCTGTAATCCGTTCTAACCCTAACCCCAAAACTTCCTATTTTTTTGTTACGAAAAAAGGTAAGAATAATAACAGTGTATTGTATAAAAGACATAATAGAAAATACATAATAGAATTGAATAGGATGAATTTTGTACTGTAATTTGTTAATAGGTTTTATTTTTTGATAAATAATATTTTTCTATGGCTTCTTCTAATAAATTTGGAAATTTAAATGTTTTTCGTCAACTTGTGTGTGTGTGTGTGTGTGTGTGTGTGTGTGTAGTTGGAGGCAAAATACTTGGATGCATATCTTTCTGAAGCAGATTAACGCTATGTGAAATGCAAACAGCCTCGTCCAAGATTTGAACTCGTCTCGCCGTGTCCATTTCTAACCACGATAACCACTACGCCAGCGGAGAAGGCGCTCGTTCGTACCTCAAATTTTAGCCCCTAACACAAAGTAAAAAAAAAAATCGACCGAGTAATAGCTCGTAACTCGGAAAACTCGTAAGTTAGGAGCACTCGTAAGTCAAAGTACCAATGTATTCATCCTGGTGTAAAGAATCAGAAGAAAAAAATCCTGGCAAATTACCAACAGATTTCAGTGCCACTTAAATACGACATTTTCACTTTTTGTACTATCTCGCCAGATATCGCGAAAAAATGTGATGTGTCTGGTGTGAGAGTAGGTGACTATGTCTCTGGGTGAAACCACTCTCCGATAACTGATGTTCACTCAACAATAACTGTACCAAGTTGTTACGCCCATTGTCAACCTTTGTCGGGGGTCAATATGGTAGTATAACAGTTACTAAATTGCATGATGACGTCCACCCAATTCGCCAGACGTCGCCTTGCTGCCCGACTGTTAAGAAAGCCGTACGAAAGGAAGAATTTCAATTTCCTACAGCCTTGTGTCAATTCTTATTTCTTTAAATGTTGGGGTTATTTTGGGAAATGTCGATATGAAATATTTTCACTATTATTAAAATAACAATATGATGGAATAAATCTGTTGGCAGAAAGGGGTAAAATTAGCAATAAAAATGGTAATAAGGAAACTTGTGTACGACACAATCTGGTAGGATAAAAAGGAAACAATTACAAGATGTAATAAAAATAGTAATACCAAATTCTTACTAGTATTATCTGCCGTTATTCGGACTATTGTCCTCATCTTTTATTGTTATTTTCAACGTTTCGACCGATATGCCTCCGGCCTTCTTCGGGTATTTCTTGTCGGACTCGGAACCTTCTTTTCGAACTCGCAACTTTCTTGTCGTAATCGGAGCCATCACGGAACTTTGAACCTAACCCTTTATTTAGTCCACGGGGGTATCCTGTTCTCATTCCCTAACCATAGCTGGGGTAGGAGTTGTGTTAATTATTTTTCTATGTTACTGCCTACTCAGGATTGACCCGGAATTCCGTGATGGCTCCGATTACGAGAAGAAAGTCCAGAGTTCGAAAAAGAAGGTTCCCGAGTCCGACAAGAAATACCCAAGAAGGCGGAGGGCATATCGGCCGAAACGTTGTGTACAAATAACAATGAAGATGGGGATAAGTCACGAATAACGCAGATAATACTAATCATCAAGCCTCATCTCAAACATTCAGACAAATTCTTATTATAATGAATGATCGTGTATGTCTATCTGTAACCGAAACTACGTCACCAACAATGGCAACATCACTCAGTATTTTACTATATTCTCAATGTTATTAATAAATCATTATTAATCTTAATTAGAATCTTATTTATTAACAATATCCCTATTAAGGTCTATTTTAGATAGATTGCCTCAAAACAGCCCATAGCATTAAGGTATCTGCCTCTCACCCCACTTATAGGCGTGACAAAGACATTTCTATGTGGCCATCCACAAGCCGAAAGTCATTGGTGGAGACACAAAAAATGCGCGATTCCCGTCGCATTTACCCCCTCGAAGGGGGCAGCCTCGCGCTGGGCAATAAACCAGCCCTACCCCTTAATCGAAGGTTAGGTGACTTGCCTAGTGGGGGTATTGCCTCATACCCCACTTTATGGCCTGACACAAAGGTCTAATTTTTACGTGGGCGAACAAAAATTGCCGCATCGGACTTCCCTTCTCATACGTGCCACTCCCACCCTCTCATGAAGGCGTCCTCCGTACATCTTGCAGGCGCGCCCCACTCCTCGCGCTACGCATACACACCCAGCCACCGCCCTTCACACGGGCAATCCGCACTGGATCATTCTGCCTGCGGGAATCACACTCCCTTGGACTTGCGACGCTCTCTGCTTACCATACTCCAATATAAATGCTCATGCAAACAAGGCCCACAGACACAAAGGCAATCCCTAGCTATAACGTCATCTTTAACACAATCATGCGTAATGACTGTCGCGTCATATGATAATCATCTACAAGAAAATAGCATGTTTACACCATCATAGATACATACAATCAGTGGGACAGATAATTTGCCCATTACCCGGTTTTAACACAAGACCACCAATATCTTAATACACTGCTTATTCTCACACCTCTCATTAATTCTAAATTCATTCTAGGCAATCATCAATGTATCTTATTCTACCCCACCCGCATAATCACACCTTAAAAACCAATCCAGATAACCTTACAACTCGTATATAATTCTATAAATTAATTAGATAAAGTAACAATCGTACAATCTTTTTGTATTTGTATCTAATTCATTAGTCTTATAATTAATAGAGCGTTTGATTATCATTAAAACCACATCCTCCATTGTAAGCTATCATCACCCGCGCTCGATACACACCACTACGAAATTGAGACGTACACTCACTAGCAAGCATCTCAACTCATATACTCACTCTAAGCATAGACCCTGACACTACCTTCTCAGACTACTCCGCTCATCCAACCATACACGCCACAACCCTCAAAGAACACATCTTCGACCATACACCCGTTACCAATAGCACCAATAGCACCTTTAAACCTCACAACCCTCTACGTATCAAAAAGTACTGTGCCGGAGGGTGCACTCATTCTTCTGACATAATACCTACCTCCATATAACCTCACGAGACCGCCAAGTCTATCCTGATATATACTATTATTCAGCTGTACAAAACAAACTTCATGTAGCGAGAGCCTAACCAACATATCTACACATCAATTCTAATCTCTGACAAGAGTACTTCCGTTCTGTCTCGATGAGCGCGTACTCGAGCTACCCTTCTGCACATCCACACACCTCTCTTGGCAGTCTAACAATCTAAATTAGACCAAATCTCACATACTGATGTGTATCCTATCTATGTAATATAATTTGTTTAACATATACCTATATATCTCGCAAAATCCCTAACGACCATCTAATAAACCAGTTGCTTTACACGATTTATACAATCCTACGCCCACTCATATACATGACACCACCGCACATCCACACCGCAGCCACAGCGTCCCTAAACCACATAACCTACCTACAATCACACACTGACATCCAGAGATGCTCCGTCATCACCCATCTACCATATCGACTCACATCAATCACCCTCTCCTACAGCCGAACCTCCAAGAGGCACGCACACTACCTAGCGCGCCTTTATACTACCCCATCTGGCACCCTCCTCAAAATTCCGAATGCTTCGCACAGATCACCTCTCTCAAGGCTCAGGCGCCGGCTGACCCGTACATCACGCCCCACACAAAACACAAACTCCCACATACGTGTTCTGGCTGATACACGACAATAGCGCAACTTCGCCCCTACTCAGTCTAGTTCACTACAATACAAATCCAGTAAACTTCGCATGTGTATTAGTAAACTGCCTACTTCAAATCATAGAAGAACAACAATAAATTTCATTCAAACCTTCTCTATGCTATCATAATAACTAGTATTCTGGCTGCCAACCTCTCGGGCACCTTTACTTGTGATATAAGCCGGTGGTGTTTGCTCATGACATACTTCACTCAGCAAGTGTGTCTGCTATATGATTCTCATGTGTCATTGGTCTCGGATCACCACACCATCGCACACCAATACTCACACACACACACCACTATATAGACAAACACACACACACACGGCGCCACGCCACACCGACAGAGAAAATAAGACAGGGCAAGACACCACACACACACACACACCCACACACCCACGCACAGTAAGCAAGACAAGACAGACACACCACAAACACACACACACAAAACACAACACACACAATGGCCAGACATACAGACACACACACCACACACACACACACACACACTGACAGCAAAACAACACAGACCAGCAGCGCAACACACAAACACACACATAACAAGATTAACATTTGGGACGTGCGTTTATGTAAATCTTACCGAAATCAAATCATTGGTATCCTGCACTGAATGTTCATAACATAGTAAGAAAAATAGCTGAAATGGATGACTGCTCTCGAGGAGGAACATAACTTGTACTGCGTGAGTGGATGCAGAGGGTGAGTCGTGTTTGCATATGCGCGATGTGGAGGGGTTAACGGCGTCGGTATAAGAAAATGTCCCTACGACCTTCTGTTCCACCCGCGTGAGAACAAATGCACACAACCAAATGTATTTATCTGAGGAAAGATCTCTCTACAGACTCGAAAATAAAAGTGGTTCTTCAAACAGTCTAAACACACCTTTCCGATATAGAACTGAACTGAATGAACTTCCTAATTATCAAGAGTGCTTCCAGAGATGCCATTTTTTTTTTTATCCCCTGCACCGACAAAATTACATTCGTCATTAGTATTTTTACGGTCATGTTATCAAGATGTTCGTCTCCGAGACACAGTCTAGAAATAAGAATAGAAAATAATATGTTGCGCCAGTCTTCCCCGCGATCGAATAACCCAACTTTAATACCGACCCTGGCACTCCTATTCGGCTGAAGCAGTTTAGATATACGCCACTGCACCCTCTGCGGAGGAAAACTGCTGTTCCAATTCTAGGGCGTAACCGCCCTGTGGCTTGGTGAGAATGTACATACTGCACCTCTGCGATGCGGTAAGACTCTCCCACCTGTTGTCCATGGTGGCGGACCCATGATTGCTTAAGGCCACCTACGAACCAGCAGTGTATGTGTCAGTCCATGACTTGCAATACAATCCACATTTCGGCGCCCCTTATTAACCTTCCTGTGGCCTAAACGTACGCCTGGGACGCAGCCCTACAGCGCGCATCCACACAGATCAAGCCGCCATACCCCTCCAACTCAATCCGACCCGCTCACACAGAGACAGATAACACTCCCAACCCAGATAACTAGACTGCCCCTACACGCATACAATAATATTACTCTGCCCCAACCCTCATAATTACCCATTATGCAACATCCACGCCCTTTTTATCAATATGTGCTATAGAAGGCAGTGGCTCGCAGAGGTCTACTATCCCTGGGCGAATGCACATCTTAGGTAGAGGTCTTCCAGTTTGAGGTTCTGCACGTGATTGCGAGCACTCCTTCAAACAATCACCAATTTCTCAGCTGATTCCACCTCTGAGTGTCCAGTACCTGTTCGGGTCCCCTCTTTGGGCTAAATAGAAAACATGGTTCCATAAACAACAATTTGAATATCCAGAAGAAATTGAATTATTTCAAACTTTTATCGCATTAAATGACCCACCAAGGTTGATATGTCGCTAAAACAAAACTAAACCTAATCCATGGTTAGATGCGATCAAATAATTTTGAAAAATGTGTTTAGAAACAAATATTTTCGCCTAATATATATTTTCCCGCAAAAGGCGTTACACGTAAAAATGCCGTGTGGTGAGCACTTGATGCCGAAGGACGGAATCTTCGGTGGCGAGCATTCCGTGACAGACCACTCAACATTTGGCCTACATTACAACTAGAAGGTGATCGGAGAGGCTTGACGATCAGTCAGGCACTATATTACAGCTCCCACAAAGTAATTGAGAGAATAACTTCCTTATCTCCACCATATTAAAGTTTTTATACGACTTTATTGACGCGGTGCAATCCATTTCGTTTTTTCCTTCCAGTTATTTGCACGTCGAAGAGTGCAGTACATATCGAATCAATTTGGAATCAGATAATGGAATTTGACCTTGAAATATCTTGCATACTCATCCCGTGAATTGTATCAGATTTCTTTATCACCATGCCGTGACACTATCTTTTTTGTCCGACTTGTCGATTATTTGTCACTCGGCCCATTGTCTAGTGATGGAAGTTACTCCAAGGGAAGTTTTTGCGCAAAATTGTAACGCTGCACGAAAACACACAACACCACATGGCAAGCCTTAAAGAGATTTCGCAGATTTATCTAATAATACGGTATTATTTTTTGTTGCCTCAATCTAATCTTGCACATAGGTGTATCATGATCACCGTACCCGAACCCTCACTTGCCTCTCTCAGGGAGACCGCTTTCATTCATATAGGTGCTTGAACGGCCGGGGCCGCGTGTGAGAGTTTTAGTTCCTAGAGTATGACTCAAACAAATATCTAGTGTGAATTCCCAATTCTAGAGTTTTGAGAGTGTCGCCATTACTCCCAGGACCTCACTACGCTGACCCTGATGGAGAAACGCATTTAAGCTTCATCTATGCGTTAGATGCGCTATCAACAAATACAGTTTAAAACCTGGGTTTAAAACCAATGCAATACCAAAAAGATATTGACTAAAACAAAATGTCTTCGGATTAAAATAACCCAACTGTGACATGCCGTTCAAATCCCAACCACCCACCCAACCAACAGAACTTTACATATGGAGATAACAAGTTAATCATTGAAATACCTCACAGCCACCATTTAGTACTTGAATGAACAAACGTCTACGAATACTTACTCCCAGTCTTCCCTCGAATTGAACGGACAACTCATTGACATACCCATAAAATCATCGCTCAAAACTATTGGTCTGATAAATCTGGCATAGGGTCCTCAGTTTGTAAGTAGTCATCCCATCTAATTTCTCTAGCGTCGGTAATGTTGCTAACTTAATTGATTTGCAGCGCTGTTTGCGTGACTAATCTATAAAATACCAGAATTCTTTAGAATTGAACATGTCAAACTCTCTATAAATTTTAGACGAAAAACTTCTTTAACTCAGTCCGCTTTTAAAAAGAAATTAGAAAATAATAAATCAAGAAGTACAAAGAAACTTCCATTTTGACCCTGAACTATTCCCTAATTTCCTTTTTGTCACGAATCATTAAAATACACAAAATCCGATACAATTTGTCGTTGACTAAAAGATACTGGGAAGACCAGCAAAAGACCACGTACAACTGCTTACTATTAAATATCAGCACACGCTTTACAAAAAAATACCTGCAAGAATTGCTATCAGTTAGAAGATGGTCTCGACCCCGGGCCCAATTCATAGACTGCAAAATTCGCTTTGTATTTTTTCATTAGATGGCATAAGAACGTTTAGTTTTCATTTTACCTAATCAAAAAACACTGTCCTGTCTGTGGACTAAGAATAGCGCTGATTCACACTATGTACAGAGTTTAATACTAGGATTCATTTTCATCTACAAAACTAATCAAAATTAATTAAATACAATATTTACGCGGAAAATTTTTGTTTTAGTCGAAAATAATACACATAATGGCATCAGTAGAAAAGCAAAAAATATTACAGTATGCGATTTATTTTCTTACATTTTAAACAATTAAGTTTTTAAATGGCTAAAGGAAGATTTATGATGCACTCAAAACAACACTTTTATAATGATTTTAAAAAGAATTAAATTTCTTGAGAAATCAAGGACAAAAACATTAAATTTTACACTATGTAAGAAAAAAATAACAAACTTTTTGATACCAATTTAAACAAACATATTTTTTGTTCAAAACACACAAAAACCAAAGAGTTAAAATAAATTAAACTGGCATTTTTGTTTAGAAAACAGCGAGAAATATATTAAAAATACGGGGGCTGAGGGATATATAAAAAGTTACCCAAATCAGTTAATTATCAGAAAGATTTGAAATAAAATAACTGATGCATTTCTAAACTTCATCATTGATTAATCAATAGTAAAGAATTTCATTAAAATCGGATAATTACTTGATCTTTTGCTATTTTTTTTCAATCAGCGGGGTTAAATTTATTTTTTGTAAAATACGTCTATGATGTCAAAATTGGCAGATCCTATTTAATACCTATCATCAAAAAGGGATGACTTGGGTAGGTATTTATTCAACCTATTCACCATAGTTATGTTGTGGTATAAGGTCAGAATTATGGAGCAACCAGTGAGGATCAAATTCAATATTCAGTATTAATGTATTTACGAGACTACCTTGCAAACCAATGCATCACGATGCGACGCCCATGGGAGGTGTCCTATATAGGCTACTAAACTACATCTGAGGGTGAGGCTCCAGCTATGGAGATCCGACAAGTGTGGGATTGTCACCCAGGTCCATTCTGACCCTAATTAGTAGAACCTGTTGGGGTTATATCTCTGAGCAAAATAGTTCTGTTTATAAATTATCTGTATTCGATAGGAATAGTTGATGACATATAACTGTAAATTATTTGTATTAAAATAGTTACTTGAAGATGTAATTGTTTACTAAGGGATATTATTATTACTTACATGAAACCATATAACTGTAAATCATTTGTACCAATAATAGTTACTTGAAGCTATGATTTTTTACTAAGGATTATTATTAGTGGCTTTAAATCATATATTAATGTGCAAATGGATGACTATTATTAAATAGAAATAATTACTTGAAACTAAATGATATTTAGTATTAGATAGAAATACATCAAACCATAAGACTATATGCAATATTAAGGAGCTATGTCATGAAGATACTTCGCTACATTTGAAAAGAATGAAATGCTGTTAATCATAACCAAAACATTTTTCTCATTTTCGTTTCATCTCTCTTGAACATAACATTTTTGAAAAAAGCTTCAGGATATCGCTTATTAATATTCATTCATTAATAGATAGACACACCCTCTGAATTTCTGGGGTTTTTTTTTTTTTTTTTTCATATTTTCCATACTTACCAATGTATATCACATCAATAATTTTCAATGAAGGATTAAAAAAAATGTTTTAACAAAAATTAATAAGTAAGTGTACATCTTAATTGAAACATTAAAAACGACAAAGAAAATAATTTCAAAAGAAGTCAAAAGAAATGCATCAAGTCATTTAGATTTTATCAATTGATGAAGTTAGATCAATTTTTGATAAAGTCTTATGTATCTGTATATCTACAATCCCTGGCTAAATTAATCGAATTAGCACATTTAGATGATGTCCCATAGGGACGTTTATTTACCAGTATATAAACTAATATATAAATTAATTATAGATAACCGCCCTGTCGGCTGATGCTGTACAATACACCGACTGCACTTCTGCAGAGGGATAAAATCCCGCCCCGGCAGGACCACCTGTTGGCCGTGGGTGGTGACTTTAATACTTAAGGATGGAATCCTAGTGTCTGAGCAATCCATGACATGTAACACTCCACTTCGGCCCTTACTTAGGCTAGATGGGTGGTCGGAGAGGCACCCCTCCGATCAATCGGTTGGTCACGCCAATCTTAGCGCCTATATGATTTTTCCAACCCAATTGCGCTTATTGCAAGCCCCAAACCTTTTTTTTTATATCTTATATGTGCTACAAAGCAGTGGCTGAGGGTCTTAGGGTTCTGGACACGACGTTGAACTGCATCTAGTAGTGAAATTCCAAATTTGGAGCTCTGGGGAGTGTGGAGTACCGCTTTATCCACATTACTCCCATGTCCACTTTGACCTGGAGCGGTAGTACCTGTTAGGGTTCCATCTATGGGTTAAAAAGAAAAAATGAGTTTGAAAAATTTAACGAAACTTGAGTTTAATTTTTTTTTTTTAATTCAATAACAAATAAAACAAAACGCAAAAGAGTTTTCTTTAATAGCAGAACATACAGTCCTCCTTAGAAATTAAAGAACTTTAAATTATTTAAATTGATGATGTAACACTTTCCAATGAATGCAGAGCAAACGACAATCTTAAGGAAAGAATTATGCAATAAACTATGCGCCTTTGTATTATTGGGAGACTTAAAATTCGTATTCAGATTGCCTTAACGGAACTTCAATCCACTGGGTAATCTGTTTTCATTCCCGCTAAGCATGACCGGCGTGCAAGAGTGGTAAGCTATATTAAGTATTCTGTTATTCGCCTGTAATCAGGATTGTAACCTACCAATCTACAGATGATTGCTCACTAAGAAAAAGTATAAAACCCTTATATCCGTTGAGCGATGTGTCCAAATGGCTGCCAAGTTCGGGAAGAACCTTCTTGTCGCGAAACCTTCTTGTCGAAATTTGCGAGATCGATGAAAAGGTTCCTTGATTCCCCAGAAACACCTGAGGAAGTGCGCATATAACAATAAGATGAAGATAACAGTCGAAAATTAAAATAATACAAATTACCAAGCCTCTCTAAAAATGCACACAACACACACACACAACACACAAACACATATATTATATATATATAATATATAATACACACACACACACACACACATATATATATATATATTTATATATATATTATATATATATATATATATATATATATCGCTGAATAATGCAAAAAGTAAACTGCCTTTTATCATCATTTTTCTAATAATTTTGATATTTCATCATGAATAGTCCGAAGTCCGAGTACATTTGGGTCTACATAGAACCATTATCAAGGATGTTAAGAGTTATAATTGTTTGTATCAAGTCATTAAATTTTGAATGTAAAAAAGAAAATGATGTTTTGCGCTTTTTTGGGGTATAATAACAATTTTGATTTTTAAATATATATATATATATATATATATATATATATATAATACACATTATTAGTATTGTTTTAAGAATATCTGCACGTTTGCTTTCTTCAGTGAACTTTTAGCCTCACTCATAGTAACAATATATATATATTATATATATATAATATATATATTATGATAGTTGTAAACAAGTATGTTGGAAGGTTTTTTTGCCGACAATTTTTTTTTGGAGAAATGTGCTTAATGGAGTCGTACCTAATTTTGAAAAATTAATTAATTAATAATTCCCGCCTAATTCATTATTAATAATTATTTTCAAAATTAGTATACTCCAATTAAGCACATATTCTCCCCCCCAATATAATTATATATTATATATAATATATATATATATATATTACGTATTAAGCTTCCTAGTATTGTCTGAGAGATCTTACGTTTGCTTTCTTCAGTGCACTTTACCTCTCTCTCATGTGATATATTCTGATTTTAATTCGAATTGTTGGGGACCGAAAAAAACTCAAAGACAGGAAGTCGAACAGACTGTGTTAAGTTCTTGTCCTCCTCCAAAGTTATTGGCCTGATTGACCCAACGACCAGAATCGGACATTCATATTAAGGGTCATTTCAAATTGCCGAAAACTTCAATTAAAGAAATAATTAGTTAGTTTTGTTTCTAAAAAGGAAATTAACAACGCCAGAATTATTTTAGGAAACAAAGAATTTTTTTTTGTTTGAACTAAACCTTCCTTAAAGTAGTTTTAATTATGTCATGGCCCACATTAAAAGTGCAAGTCAAAGACATCGCCTTTAAGAAATGGAATCAGCGAGCCAAGTTCGAATCCTAGGCGAGGCTGTTGACTTTTTAGTTGTATTCATTAAAAGTTGAGTAAAGACGTCGGGGCGGTCTAAAGTCGTATCAGCCAGGGAGTCTATCCCCTTTTCAAAAGCGCTAGACCAAGGAGATTGTATTGGCGTCTGAGGTGAGAGCCATCCTACCACCAGCTCCATCGAACTAGGAACCTGTGGTTTCTAGCCGAACGCTCTACCGACTGAGCTAACCCGGCACTAATGTCAATTCTTGGTAAAAAGTATATCTCAATTAACTATTGTTAATACTAATTAATCGCAAGTTATATGGTCTAATATAGAGCGCCTCCATGTGATGTAATGGGTTAGCAAACTAGATTAGCAATCCATTGCGAGTGCGTTTGATTCTCACTGAGTGCCCGATACAGATCTAAGCTACGCCTATATAAATACCTAATATAGTCTCAAATATCTAAATATCTAACAATAATAATTCTATCTATTCTATAACTAGTAGACAACAACATATGGCCTATAATCAATATCAGACCGAACAGCAAGGGAGTCAATCCACTTTTACTAGCGCTAGACTAGGGAGTTTTTTTTTTGGCGTTGATTGAAGGGCCACGCCTACCATCAGCTCCCCACTTTACCACACAGATCCACGCTGTGTTACTCATGCGCGTTGGCAAGGCCGGTATCAAACACGGAATCATGGTTCCTAGGCGAATTCCTACCGATGAGCTAAACTGACCCTCTATAATAATTCTTTATTTAATCATTATATATCTATTGACCGGTAATCCTTAACTTGTTTCCTTGTAAATTCCCACCATGAAATAACTGAACCCTCATTTTATGTCCGTGTTTTTGCAATAAATGTTTTATTTTTTCTTGCACCCGTTATTTTACAATACTGAATATATTTTCTTTATTATTTTAAATATCACTTCAATGTGTATATTCTAAAAGTTTTATTTTGTGAGAATTTTTTTATTTTGCTCGTTATGATAATGAAATAAATCTCGTTAAAAGTGTATTTATTCAAGAGAGAAAAAACGGAAAAACTACGCCATTTTTGACAGATACATAAATTAATTATCAAATTCTCTCGTTTTAAAGACCGTAAAACAAATAATGACTGCTTATGATTTTTTAACACCCCCCCCCCTTCATAATACAGAAAAAAGATATGTTAAATTGTAACATTTTTCAGATTTTCTGATATACAAGGTCAGGCACAAAGGCCCTATTTACGTGGGACCACCCACAACCGAGACTCATGGGGGCAGGTGGAAAAAATTTGCATCGCATCCCGTCGCCATTCGCCCTCAAGGGGGACGCCTCAAGTGCTGGGCAATAACCACCAGCCTGCCTTGCTTTTTAAATCGAGGGGGCATGGTGTTGCCTTAGGGGGATAGCCCCCTGGATCGACGCTATTAATTGAAACTCCCCCGATCCAGTGTTCGAAGCGCACTGGACCCCCCATCCCGAAGGCTGGTGGGGGAATAAGTAAAATATGAGTGATGACAATAACACAGTCGTATGTGGCAAAAGTATGCACTTTTCCTGGCACGGTTTATTGACTTCTTAGTTGATCCGAGGACTTTTCATTTCTAGTTTTTAAATAGTAGTATTAGTAATAGACATTGTGGGTCGTATAATGGTAGTAGTACACCTACTATTTTGTGTCGCAATTTATTGTTATTAGTTTTTTATTATAATCCGAATGGTTAGTCAAAAGATTTGCGTTGGACCACCACTTTAGTTTAATGGACTAATGATGATGACGTTTACTTTGCTTGTTCTTCCAACGGAGACGATTCTAACAAAATAAAAACCGACAGCTGTTATTAATGAGACTTGCATTTTACCTGCATTCATTTTACGCGGGTTTTTTTTTAACTTATCTTCTCTTCTTCTTCTTCTTCTTCTTCTTCTTCTTCTTCTTCTCTTCTTCTTTTCACGCTCTTAATCTCCTCCACGTATTCTCTTTCCTCCTTTTTGCTCTTTATCTACACATATTCTCCTGCACTCGTCCGCTGCATTCTTCTTCTTCTCTTCTTCTTCTTCTTCCTTTTATTCTATTTTATTATTAATTATATATTATTATTATTATTATTTTAATCCTAATGAGATGAATGGACGAACATTTTTGTTGAGTCCAGTGAATTTGCAAGAAAAGAGATTGTGTTATGTTTAATAAATATTTTTATTATTCTTATTCTTACTTCAACTTACTGATGCTTGTATGTACACACACACAAACACACCACACACCACACACACACACACATATAAATATGATATATATATATATGTGGTGTGTGTGTGTGTGTGTGTTGACGACGGCACATGGATACATCAGTGTTGACCGACCAACCGTACATCAGCCAGCACTGTGTGGATACTGGATACATATGCTGAAGATTTGCCAGAGAGAGAGAGAGAAGAGAGAGAGAGAGAGGGAGAGAGAGAGAGAGAAGAGAGAGAGAGAGAGAGACCTCAGCCAAAGATATCAGATACCCGGCTTGTTCAATAGAAAAAACCCCGATACTATCAATATGAATACAGAAAAAGCAGTAACACGATAGAGGGCTTATTTAAGAGGAGTAAAGACACAAAATCATGACCAATCCGTTGCTGTGGGCCACACGTGGAAAGCATGTTTTTGAGCCGTGAATCGGTCCTAGTTTAAATTAGCCATAATTATTAATTGATATTTTGTTTAGGCATTTGTTTATTCAGAATGTTTACGAGGTAAACTCATTGGTACGTTTTGTTAAAGCGCTTGTTGTAAGGATAATTTCGGTTTCAGTTTGTTTGTTTAATGGCATATCAAACTTCGCGGGTTATTTAATGCCAAACCAATCTTATAGAGAACAGTAAAATAAAAAAGTAAAGTCATCGGGGTGGCCTAAAATCGTTATCAGCCTATCAGCGAGGGAGTCTATCCCCTTTGCACTAAGCGCTAGACCAAGGAGATTGTTTTTTGCGTCTGAGGTGGTGCGCCACCACTATCATCACGCTTAACATTACCTCACTAATCCCTGTCTACTCCATAGGCTGAGTGGCGAGGGCGGGATCGAAATAGGAACGTTGCGGTTTTTAGCCGAACGCTCTACCGGCTGAGCTAACCGTTTTGAAAATGAATTAATTCTTTAATGGAATGCAGCAGTATTTTTTTATAAATCATTTTTCTATTTAACCCATAGATGGGCCCTAACAGGAATTAGCACTCTGGGTCAGAGTGGAACAGGTAGCAATGGTGATGAAGGGGTGCTCCACAGTTACCCTAAACCTCCAAAACTGGAACCTCACCATCAGATAGAGTTTAACGTAATTCCCAGGACATGTAGACCCTCAGTTTATCCGCCTTCTAGCACCCATATTATAAAAAGGTTGGGAATTTTTGCCATAAGGGCAATAGGGTTGGGAAAATCATATAAGTGCTAGGGCTTGACATGAACAGCCGATTTATCGGAGGGGGCCTCCCGACCGTCCGTCTTGCCTAAGTAAGGTCTAGTTAAGTGTTGCAAGTCGTGGACTGCTCAGCTACCAAGATTCTGTCCTTAAGCATCACGGATCACCACCCACGGCCAACAGGTAGCCCCATTGGGGGGATCTTACCCTTCTGCAAAGGTCCCAGTCGGTAAATTCTAACGTCCCCAGCCGACAGGGCGGTAGACTAGCAAGAATATGCACCCTCTTTGCATAAGTAGTTTAAGTTTTAATGTAATGTAATATATCAAATAAAAAGAGTAACACAATTAAATAAAAATCATATATAAGGATTAACCTTATTTCAATCCTATTTTAATTGGTTTCTATATAAATCATTCATAGGATTGATTTTAACTGGAGAATAAAACATAATATTAGGGATCAATCTAGGTTTAGTCGTGTGTAATTTATTGTAGTGTTTATTTACTAAGGAAACGGAGGACGATTTTTGAATATAGAACGTTTTGATTTGCAGCTCAAACACACAAACCCCACATTTGTCATCTCCTAAATGACCACCAAACTCCATCCTTCTTATTAAAAAGATATTTCAAGAATTAGACGCGTTTGCATTTATAGTTCACTGATCTTTGCTCGTTTTATCAATGATCTATCAATGAAAAGACATTGTTTACTTATATGTATATATATATATTATCAGCCATATTAATATATACTAGCAAATTATGCACCCTCCGGGTGCAAGTATTTAAGTTTTAATATAATAAATATCATATAAATTAGAAAGGCTAATGAAACTGAATTTAAGAATGCAGATCAATATGATTTGAACAGAGGGGGTATGATTGAAAAATAGAACAACTTTGAAACCACTAACTCTTCCATATTTCATTATCCCGTCTTTCATTGGTAAATTTCCTAATTAACTATTTAGTTAAAATAGGAATAAATATATTCAGTTATTTTTCTTGTTATTGATTTCTTTAAAAATGTATCCCGAGATGTTTGCTTATATTCAATAAGATAAAACGAAACAATTAGAAAATAATAATATTAAGCATATATTAATTAAAATCAAATTTTAAAAAATCAATATGCAAATTAGCCTTTCCATTCACGACTGTAAACCACTATTTTGTTGTAATATATAATACAATTGCCATGTTATTAGTATGTTGATATGGTCAACAGTGGCTGTCGGCTGCTGGACATTGATATATTAACAGCGTCGATTCCAGGGGCCATACCCCCCACAACACCTGCCCCTCTGATTTAAAGGGCAGGGCTTGGGTTTATTGCCCAGTGCCTGAGGCGCCCCCCTTGAGGGGGAATGCCGACGGACGACGAATTTTCACACTGCCACTTCCATGATCTTCGGCTTGTGGGTGTTCCCACGTTAAAGGGACTTTTGTGCCTGACCCTACAAAGTGGGGTACTGTAAATAACCATGTAGTATATGGTCAACAGTTCTTAATGATGTAAAATAATTTTATTAATAATTGAGGTTTAAAATTAAATAAAATCATGGAGATTAAATGTATTTGTCTGTCTGAAACCGAAACTATATCACACTCAAGTCACTAATTCCCTTTGTTATTTACGTCAAGTTCTCATGATTTTATTTATATTTAAACCTCATTATTAATAAAATGTTTTCAATTTATTAATACGTTGGCCATACTAATAACAATCAATTATATTTATATATACAACAAAAATAGTGATTTATAGTGTGAATGGAAGGCTAATTTGCATATTGAATATCAAAAAATTTGATTTTAATAATATATGCTTATTTATATGGTTTCTAATTGTTTGGTTTTATCTTAATGAATATAAGTAAAAAATCTCGGGGATAAATCTTAAAATAAATCCATTTACAAGAAGAATAACTGCCATTTTATCTTTACTTCTTATTTAAACTAAATAGTTAAATTAGGAAAATTTAGCAATGAAAGATGAGGGTGATGGAAGAGTAAGTTTTAGTTGTTTCTATTTTCGATTTATACCTCCCTCTGTTTAAAACCTTTTTATCGGATTCTTATTAGTTTCATTAGCCTTTCTCTAATTTAATATAATATTTTATTACATTAAAAACTTAAATACTTGCACCCGGAGGGTGCATATATTTGCTAGTGAACATGAAAAAAAAATGCTGAAAACTTTTACATCAAACTTATAAATTTGTGATAGTTTATGTTTAAATCAATAATTTTCATTCTATGACTGATAATTCGATTAGTATATCGATTATTACAAACTGATCGTTTGATCTCTAAAGTGACTAATATGACACACTCGAATAAAGTACCTTTCATCTGCTTGAGCGGACAATAATACAGATTTTTAAAAGGAGATAAGCTGACTTTTAGATAATTTGTATTTAAACTATTTCATACTTCTTTGGCAGCCCCACTAAATGTAGTTTGACAGTCCAAGCTTCAAGATAGCTATCTAATATTAAGTCCAAGTTTTGCAATATTTTGGCCGAATAGCCGTCTGAAGCAGGTCCCAAAGGGCTTTGCAGTCTTAGTAATCACCTACAATGCTCTCAGAGAGTTGTGTAATAAATAGTCCTGGACCAGCGCATTCACTCTCTACGCTAGGTACGCCAGCTAGTCCCACAACAGGCAGGGCCCTCAGAGCCCAACTTGCAAAGATAGCTTTCTGATACTAATGTTAAGTCAAACGTTTGCAAATTTGGTAACGTGAGACACAATTCAAGCAGCTCTGGGTGATTTTGCTGAGATTGTAAAGATGACAAACTGGATTTGGAGATGTCAATCTCATCTGATACTCTTTGAGTGTTGCTCTCTGGATTTGCCTCTCTATGTCTTGGGACAGGGCCTCAGAGCCCAAACTTGCATAGATAACTTTCTAATACTACGTTAAGTGAAAACTTTTGCAATATTTTGGAAACGTGAGGACCAATTCAGCAGCTTGGGTGATTTGCAGAGGGTGACGAACTACCCCCTGGATCATGAGATGCCAACTCGTCTGATACTCTGTGAATGTTTGCTCTCTGGATTGCCTCTCTATGTCTTGGGACAGGGCCTCCCAGCCCAAATTGCAAAGATATATTTCTAATACTATGTTAAGTCAAAACTTTTGCAATATTTTGGAAAGGTGAGGACACAATTCAGCAGTTCTGGGTGATTTTGCAGAGGGTGACAAACTACCCTGGGATCATGAGATGCCCAGCTCACCTGATACTCTGCAAAATTTGCCTCTCAATGTCTCGGGACAGGCCTCAGAATCCAAAATGTAAAGAAAGCTTTCTGATATTATGTTAAGTTAAAACTTTTGCAATATTTTGGGTAACGGGGTGGGCACAATTCAGCAGCTCTGGGTTGTGAAGGGGAAAAATCACACTGTCTATGAATGCCGAGCTTGCAAATGATAAAAAGGGGAATAACTAGATATTTTGTTAGGACTGGATCCTAATTAACACCAATAGAACAAATAATATTAATCTTACAAAAGTCAAAAAATGCATTCTTATTAATACTGTGTGACTGGAGAACAAAAAAGAGCAAGACTTTGTTTGCCTGCCAGGATCGAACCCGCGTCCTCCCGCATGGCAAAAACAAATGTGATTTAGGCACTGGATGGACGCGAGGTGCAATTCAGGTGCCCGGATGTTGGTGCCTACATGCGTCCATCCGAAATGCACGTGAATTGGTGCATTGCACAGACGCGAGGTTCAACTGATGTGCCTGGATGTTGGGGGACTGTGCCCATAAAACCAAGTGAGTGGAGCGCTGGGCAGTGAGCAGAAGCAGTTGACCGATGTGAGACGGCAGTCAACGATTGAAGCGCTTTGTGAACAATAAAGAAATTGATTTTTATTCAACAAAATAAAATCTTTTCTTCAATATGACCAAAAGGTTAACCCCTCCCCATATTCTGAATTGATAAAAAACTTTTTTTTTCAAGATTTTTAATAAAATATGTTATTTATTCTCAGTTGGTAGAGTGTTCCCTGACTAAAGAACCAAAGTTCCTGTGATATCCGGCTCCGCCAACTCAGCGTATGAGTGCTCCAGGGATCTGTTGTAAAAGTAAGGAGCTGATGGTAGGTATGGCGCCAAGACTCAGATGCCAAACAATCTTCCTTGGTCTAGGCGCAG
>CM042159.1:2043590-2072542 GCA_023376005.1 Doryteuthis pealeii | reverse complement strand
ACGAACAAGGCATGCCTGACATGCAAGGAACAATCTCGATGGGCTCGTTTACATGGACAAAGCCAGTTTTGTTGTTTCTTTAGTTCGACAGGAAGAACGAGCCCATCGGAGATTGTCCTTGGATCCAGCATGCCTTGTTCTCCTTCTTGGAATTTCGTGAGATCGGAGATGAGTGGTTGGCTACAGCTGTGTTTTTCAAGGTGTTGCATTCACGATTTTTCGTTTCAAAACAGCAATAACATCTTGATAGTTGACATCTACTTGTGTAGTCCGAATCACGAGGAATAAGCTCTGCATGCTTGATCTAGGAGCATAAAGTCAGCAAAGCTTGTAGGCCTTGATAAAATCATCTGACGTATAGAACAGAACTAGGAAATTTGATGGACATACTTCTTTCCATTCGTACATCGTATGTAACCAAAACACAATTTAGAAGGAATAAATAAAGGAAAGGGGGAGTCTCTGTGGATGTCGTGCTAATATTCTGTACTTGCGGACCCAATTCTAGTGATACCGAGTTCGAACCTCAGTTGCAGCTATTACATTCACTTTGCGGATAATACCATTGAGAAAGATACGAACCCCCTCATCCTATAACAATCTATGGATTAATTAATACCATTGCTTCCTTTCTACGAAGGATGGATTGGCACTAAATAACCCACAAAGGTTATATGCAATTAACTCACAAAAATCCAAACAAATAAATAAGAATAAAATTTGAAAATAAAAAAAAACAGTGGTATCTTTGAACATTACGAGTTTAATCGTCCCGCTATAACTCATTTTTCCTCCGATATCAAATCACGTTTCCTCATTGAAATAAACTGAAATGCCTGTAATCCAGTTCTAACCCTAACCCCAAACTTCCTATTTTTTTTTACGAAAAAAGTTAGAAATAATAACAGTGTATTGTATAAAAGACAAAATAGAAAATACATAAAGAATTAATAGGATGAATTTTGTACTGTAATTTGTAATAGGTTTTATTTTGATAAAAATATTTTTCTATGGCTTCTTCTAATAAATTTTGGAAATTTAAATGTTTTTCGTCAACTTGTCGTGTGTGGGATGTGTGGTGTTGTGTGTTGTTGTAGTTGAGAGGCAAATACTTGGATGCATATCTTTCTGAAGCAGTATTAACGCTATGATGAAATGCAAAAAAGCTCGTCCAGATTTGAACTCGGTCCGCAGTGTCCATTTCTAACCACGATAACCCACTACCGCCAGCGGAGAAGCGCTCGTTCGTACCTCAAATTTTAGCCCCTAACACAAGTAAAAAAAAAAATCGATCCAGTAATAAGCTCGGAACTCGCGAAAACTCGTAAGTTAGAGCACTCGTAAAGCTCAAAGTACCAACTGTATCATGCTGTGCTAAAGAATCCCAGAAAAAAAAAAAGTTCTGGCAAGATTACCAACAGATTTCTAGTGCCACTTAAATACGACATTTTCACTTCTCTGTACAATCTCGCAGATATCGCGAAAAAAAATGTATGTGTCTGGCTGTGGAGTATAGGGACTATTGTTGTTTCTGGGTGAAAAACAACTCTCCTAGTTAACTGATGTTCACTCAAACATATATGTACACAACTTGTTTACGCCCACTTGTCAACCTTGTCGGGGGTCAATATGTAGATTAATAACACTGTATTAAATGTGCAGTGATGACGGTCCACCCATCGCCCAGACGTCGCTCTGCTGCCCGACTGTTAAGAAAGCCGTACGAAAGGCAAGAATTTCAATTTCTACAGCCTTGTGTCAATTGCTTATTTCTTTAAATGTTGGGGTTATTTTTGGAAATGTCGATATGAATATTTTCACTATTATTAAAATAACAATATGATGGAATAAATCTGTTGCAGAAAGGGGTAAAATTAGCTATAAAAATGGTAATAAGGAAAACTTGTGTACGACCAACAATCGCTGTAGGATAAAAAGGAAACAAATTACAGATGTAATAAAAATAGTAATACCAAATTTCTACTAGTATTATCTGCGTTATTCGGATACTATTGTCCTCATCTTCATTGTTATTGACACGTTTCGACCGATATGCCCTCCGCCTTCTTCGGGTATTTCTTGTCGACTCGGGAACCTTCTTTTCGAACTCGGCAACTTTCTTGTCGTCAATCGGGAGCCATCACGGAACTTTGAACCTAACCCTTTATTAGCCCACGGGGGGTATCCTTTCTCCATTCGCTAACCATAGCTGGGGTAGGAGTTGTGTTAATTATTTTTCTAGTGTACTGCCTCTACTCAGGATTGAACCCGAAATTCCGTGATGGCTCCCGATTACGAGAAGAAAAGTTCCAGAGTTTCGAAAGAAGTTCCCGAGTCGACAAGAAATACCCAAAGAAGCCGGAGGCATATCGGCCGAAGCGTGTACAAATAACAATGAAATGGGATAATAGTCGGAATAACGCAGATAATACTAATCATCAAGCCTCATTCTCAACATCAGACAAATTCTTATTATAATGAATGTTCGGTGTATGTCTATCTGTTGTAACCGAAACTACGTCACCAACAATGGCAACATTCACTCAGTTATTTACGTTATATTCTCAATGTTATTAAGAATCATTATTTAATCTTAATTAGAATCTTATTTATTAACAATACTCTATTAAGGTCTATTTTAGATAGATTGCCTCAAAACAGCCATAGTATTAAGGTATCTGCCTCTCACCCCACTTATGACGCTGACACAAAGACATTTCATGTGGGCCCACCCACAAGCCGAAGCTCATTGGTGGTAGACACAAAAAATGCGTCGATCCGTCGGCATTCCCCTCGAATGGGGAGCCTCGGGCGCTGGGCAATAAACCCAGCCCTACCCCTTTAAATCGAAGGGTAGTGTTGCCTGTGGGGGTATTTGCCTTCATACCCCACTTGTATGGCCTGGACACAAAGGTCTAATTTTTACGTGGGCGAACAAAAAATTGCCGTTGATCCCCGTCTGCATTCCCCCTCATGGGGGCGTCTCAGCGGCTGGGCAATAAACCCAGCCACGCCCTCAAGGGGCAGGTATTGCCTGGGGATAGCTCCCTGGGATTGACGTTGTTAAGTTTCATTAATAGACACAGCCCCGAAAGGACCGTGCTATTAAGTGTATTTAAAATCATGCGATGTGTGTTATATATCATTAAGAAATAGATGTTTACATAGTATATGGTGGGAATAATTTGCATACCGGTTTTAATAAAACCATATTTAATAAATGTTTATTTCGTGTTATTAATTTCTAATATCATTATTTTATTCTCAAACGTATTAAAAACAATATTATGTATAATTCTATATTGAAATTAATTAGAATAAAGTAACAATTAGTGAAATCTTTTTTGTATTTGTATCTAATTTCATTAGTCTTTATAATTTAATATAATGTTTGATTATATTAAAACTTAATATAACCGCGTGTGCAAACTAGATTGATAATGAATTCAATTCTCCCTAGATGCCCCATACTTCTAGCCTTGTACAGCATCTAAGCTACGATTAGTAAATAACTAGATTTAAACTTAAAGTACTTGTGCCCGGAGGGTGCATATTCTTGATAATACTAATAAGGAAGAATGTATCGTTAAACATGGAGTAAAACTAATAATATACTAATTTGAAGTTTGCTTGTTTGGAGTTAATGGCATATCAACCCTTGTGGGTTATTTAATGCCAAATCTTGATTTGTTTATCTATGTATATAATTTGTTTAAGAAATACTTATATTATCTCCATGTGCATTAATAAATTGTTTATTCCATTCGCATTCAGACGGTAGTGTGTGCACGTGTGTGTGGTTAAAATAGAGTAGAAAAGTGGATATAACAACACAGCAACTAAATTCAATTGATATTTCGCCTCGTTGTTTAGTCAAATATTTTTTCCAAATTTTATTGAGACAAATGCTTTAACATTCTGCTTTCCTCCCTTACCCAATTACCTTTTCAGTATAACGTTTAATTATGAAGAGTCATGGAAAAATACAATAGGTTCGGATATGTTCTATTCAGAGGTACACACCCCTGTAATGGGATATTCTAATTGGTTAAGGATGTCCCTCCGATAGGAAAAACACAGACCCCCATGGGGGATTGAAGACGAAGACGAAGACGAAGAGACCCATAGAGGTTTTAGAAAGACACATGGAAATGATCACGCAATACCTATAGTTTCATCGTCAATTTTGTACTTTTTTGTTGCATTACTTCAGCCAATTAATACATAAGAAATTAATGAAAGATCTAACATAAAAAATGTTTCTACCAATTTATTGATGACATTAAGTTAAAACTACTCAAATGTAAAAACATAAACTAGTTCAGTTAAACTAATCATATATGAAAAAAAAAACATATTTGGAAAAATAATAAAGTATGAAGTATTACTCTAGAAAGGATCAGTTCAGTTGGTTTTTAAGTGGCTGTTTTGATTGATGCATTGCTAATCCCTTCATTAGATTAATCCATTGTTAATTATTAACATATGAGTCCCTCTTTTATTTCAGTGTTAATTTATTTCTACGAAAAAACGTAACATATTTTTTAAGAGTTGTCTTTTTTGCATAACAGATACTATCACGCCAGGTCAGAGTTGACCTGGTAGTAATGGCAATGAAGGGGTACTCCACATTTCTTAGGTCTCCAGAACTGAAGTCTCATCAAATAATGCAGTATAGAATCATATTGAGAACATTCTTTGGTGTGGGAGGTTTTACCCCTATACGAGACATGCAGTCAGCGTACTCTATGCCTCACCGATATGGTGATTACAAAGTCTAGAGTATAAAGTCTGCCCTACTATTTACCCATTTCTTAGGAAAGATGGATTCATGACACTTTTAATGGCCTTAGTACGAAATGAAACGGCTCATCGCGTATTTGAATTGGGGTAACCGATCCTATTTCCAACAATGATAACCGATATGCTAAGTGTGTCTCCTCCACAAGGTTAGCTGTAACAAGATATACTTGATCTAGTACATCGAACTGAAAACATCAGTTAACCAGTGCTTGATCACCCATCCAAGTGTTGGCACGGGCTATGTGAGGATGGATGTTCTGAGAGTCCAAAAATAGGACCCTGTCTGACCCTTTAGTAAAATAAGATTGGGAATAGGGCCTCTAATGCTTTTTTTATATGTATCTACATTCCAACTACTAGGGGTCATTCTAGTGGACTCAGGACTGATGAATGTAAGTCTTCCTGGTCGAACAACACTGGCTTGTCCATGTAAACGAGCCCATCGGAGATTGTCCTTGCATATCCAGCATGCCTTGTTCGTCCTTCTTGGAGATTTCGTGAGATCGGAGATGAGTGGTGGTACAGCTGTTGTTTTTCTAGGGTGTTGCATTCACGATTTTTGTTCAAAACAGCACATTACATCTTTGTATAGTTGACATCTAACTTGTGTAGTCCAATCACGAGGAATAAGCTCGGCATGTTGTCTAAGAGCAATTAAAGTCAGCAAAGCTGTAGGCCTCGATGAAATATCATCTGACGTATAGAAGACTAGGAAATTTGATGACATACTTCTTCGATTACGTTACATCGTATGTAACCAAAACACAATTTAGAAAGATAAATAAAGGAAAGGGGAGTCTCTGTGGTGTCGTGGCTAATATTCTGTACTGCGACAATTCTAGTTACCGAGTTCGAACTCCAGTTGCGCTATTACATTCACTTTGCGGATTAATACCATTGAGAAAGATACGAACCCCCTCATCCTATAACAATCTATGGATTAATTAATACCATTGCTGTCCTTCTACAAGGATGGATTTGGCATTAAATAACCCACAAAGGTTGTATATGCAATTAAACAAAGAAACCAAACCCAAAATAAATAAGAATAAAATTTGAAATTAAAAAAAGTGGTATCTTGACTTACGAGTTTAATTCGTCCCGTTCATAACTCATTTTTCTCGTATATCAAATCACTTTTCCTCATTGAAATAAACTGAAATGCCTGTAATCCGTTCTAACCCTAACCCCAAAACTTCCTATTTTTTTGTTACGAAAAAAGGTAAGAATAATAACAGTGTATTGTATTAAAAGACATAAAGAAAATACATAATAGAATTTAATAGGATGAATTTTGTACTGTAATTTGTTAATAGGTTTATTTTTATAAATAATATTTTTTCTATGGCTTCTTCTAATAAATTGGAAATTAAATGTTTTTCGTCAACTTGTGTGTGTGTGTGTGTGTGTGTGTGTGTGTAGTTGGAGGCAAAATACTTGGATGCATATCTTTCTGAAGCAGATTAACGCTATGTGAAATGCAAACAGCCTCGTCCCAGATTTGAACTCGTCCCGCAGTGTCCATTTCTAACCACGATAACCACTACGCCAGCGGAGAAGGCGCTCGTTCGTACCTCAAATTTTAGCCCCTAACACAAAGTAAAAAAAAAAATCGACCGAGTAATAGCTCGTAACTCGGAAAACTCGTAAGTTAGGAGCACTCGCAAGTCAAAGTACCAATGTATTCATCCTGGTGTAAAGAATCAAAAGAAAAAAAAATCCTGGCAAATTACCAACAGATTTCAGTGCCACTTAAATACGACATTTTCACTTTTGTACTATCTCGCCAGATATCGCGAAAAAATGTGATGTGTCTGGTTGTAGAGTAGGTGACTATGTCTCTGGTGAAACCACTCTCCGATAACTGATGTTCACTCAACAATAACTGTACCAAGTTGTTACGCCCATTGTCAACCTTTGTCGGGGTCAATATGGTAGTATAACAGTTACTAAATGTGCATGATGACGTCCACCCAATCGCCAGACGTCGCCTTGCTGCCCGACTGTTAAGAAAGCCGTACGAAAGGAAGAATTTCAATTTCCTACAGCCTTGTGTCAATTCTTATTTCTTTAAATGTTGGGGTTATTTTTGGAAATGTCGATATGAAATATTTTCACTATTATTAAAATAACAATATGATGGAATAAATCTGTTGGCAGAAAGGGGTAAAATTAGCAATAAAAATGGTAATAAGGAAAACTTGTGTACGACACAATCTGGTAGGATAAAAAGGAAACAATTACAAGATGTAATAAAAATAGTAATACCAAATTCTTACTAGTATTATCTGCGTTATTCGGACTATTGTCCTCATCTTATTGTTATTTGTACAACGTTTCGACGGATATGCTCTCCGGCCTTCTTCGGGTATTTCTTGTCGGACTCGGGAACCTTCTTTTCGAACTCGGCAACTTTCTTGTCGTAATCGGGAGCCATCACGGAACTTTGAACCTAACCCTTTATTTAGTCCACGGGGATATCCTGTTCTCATTCCGCTAACCATAGCTGGGGTAGGAGTTGTGTTAATTATTTTTCTATGTTACTGCCTCTACTCAGGATTGAACCCGGAATTCCGTGATGGCTCCCGATTACGAGAAGAAAGTTCCAGAGTTCGAAAAGAAGGTTCCCGAGTCCGACAAGAAATACCCAAAGAAGGCCGGAGGGCATATCGGCCGAAACGTTGTACAAATAACAATGAAGATGGGGATAATAGTCCGAATAACGCAGATAATACTAATCATCAAGCCTCATCTCAAACATTCAGACAAATTCTTATTATAATGAATGATCGGTGTATGTCTATCTGTAACCGAAACTACGTCACCAACAATGGCAACATTCACTCAGTTATTTACGTTATATTCTCAATTGTTATTAGATAATCATTATTTAATCTTAATTAGAATCTTATTTATTAACAATATCTCTATTAAGGTCTATTTTAGATAGATTTGCCTCAAAACAGCCCATAGTATTAAGGTATCTGCCTCTCACCCCACTTATGAGGGCGTGACACAAGGACATTTTCATGTGGGCCCATCCACAAGCCGAAGCTCATTGGTGGTAGACACAAAAAATGCGTCGATCCCGTCGGCATTCCCCCTCGAAGGGGGAGCCTCGGGCGCTGGGCAATAAACCCAGCCCTACCCCTTTAAATCGAAGGGGTAGGTGTTGCCTGTGGGGGGTATTTGCCTCATACCCCACTTGTATGGCCTGGACACAAAGGTCTAATTTTTACGTGGGCGAACAAAAATTGCGTTGATCCCGTCTGCATTCCCCCTCATGGGGGCGTCTCAGGCGCTGGGCAATAAACCCAGCCACGCCCTCAAGGGGGCAGGTATTGCCTGGGGGATAGCTCCCTGGGATTGACGTTGTTAATTTCATTAATAGACACAGGCCCCGAAAGGACCGTGCTATTAATGTATTTAAAATCATGCGATGTGTGTTATATATCATTAAGAAATAGATGTTTACATAGTATATGGTGGGAATAATTTGCATACCGGTTTTAATAAAACCATATTTAATAAATGTTTATTTCGTGTTATTAATTTCTAATATCATTATTTTATTCTCAAACGTATTAAAAACAATATTATGTATAATTCTATATTGAAATTAATTAGAATAAAGTAACAATTAGTGAAATCTTTTTTGTATTTGTATCTAATTTCATTAGTCTTTATAATTTAATATAATGTTTGATTATATTAAAACTTAATATAACCGCGTGTACAAACTAGATTGACGTACCATTGGTAATGAATTCAATTCTCCCTAGATGCCCCATACTTCTAGCCTTGTACAGCATCTAAGCTACGATTAGTAAATAACTAGATTAAAACTTAAAGTACTTGTGCCCGGAGGGTGCATATTCTTGATAATACTAATAAGGAAGAATGTATCGTTAAACATGGAGTAAAACTAATAATATACTAATTTGAAGTTTGGTTGTTTGGAGTAATGGCATATCAACCCTTGTGGGTTATTTAATGCCAATTCTTGATGTGTTTATCTATGTATATAATTTGTTTAAGAAATACTTATATTATCTCAATGTGCATTAATAAATTGTTTATTCCATCCGCATTCAGACGGTAGAGAGATCCGCCTATGAACCAAAAGGTTCGATATCGGCCCTCACCAACTCAGTGCACGAATGGCTCACCTTGGATCTAAGCGGTGAAGCTGAAGGCTGGTGCGGCGCTCTACCTCACACAAAACAAACTCCCTCACTGTCTGGCTGATACCGACAATAGGCAACTTCGCCTACTTCATCTTTTACTAAATAAATCGGTAACTTCGTGTGTATTAGTAAACTGCTTACTTCAAATTTGAAGAAATAATTTTCATTAACTTTATGTATATTAATGATTACTGGGGCTGCCACCTTCGGGCACCTATGTGATAATAAGCGGTGGGTGTTTGCTATGAATATTCACTCAGCACTGTGTGTCTGCTATGTTCATTGGTCATTGGGTGGGACACACACATGCGCACACATACTCACACACACACACACATATAGACAAACACACACACACACGGGCGCACGCACACACTGACAGAGAAAGTAACAGACAGGCAGACACACACACACACACACACACACACACACGCACATAAGCATAGACAGACAGACAGACACACAAACACACACACACAAACACACACACAACATGCAGACATACAGACACACACACACACACACACACACACACTGACAGACAAACAAACAGACAGGCAGGCACACACACACACACAAACTAAAGATTACATTTGGGACGTGTTTATTAAATCTTACCGAAATCAAATCATTGTTACTGAGTGAATGTTCATAGAATGTAAAAAAATAGCTGAATGGATGACTGCTCTGAGGAGTGAATACTTGTATCGTGAGTGGATGAGGAGGGTGAGTCGTGGTTTGGCATTGGCGTGTGGGAGGGGTTAATGGCGTCGGTATAAGAAAAATGTCCCTAGTGACCTTTGTCACCCGCGTTGAGGAAGCAATGCAGATGTTATTTATTGAGGAAAGATAGACTCGAAAATAAAGTGGTTTTCAAAACAGTCTAAACAACCTTTCCGATTAGAACTGAAATGAATTGAACTTTAATATCAAGAGTGCTTTCCAGAGATGCCATTTTTTTTTTAGTCCCCTGCGACCGACAAAATTACATTCGTCATTATATTTTTAGGTTCATGTTATCAAGATGTTCGTTCCGAGGACAAGTACTAGGAAATAAGAATAGAAATAATATGTTGCGCCAGTCTTCCCCGCGATCGAAATAACAATTTAATACCGACCCTGGACTCCCTATCGGCTGAAGCAGTAGAATACGCCGACTGCACCTCTGCGGAGGAGTAAACCTGCTGGGTTCCATCTATGGGTTAACCGCCCTGTGGGCTGTGGTGTTAGAATGTACATACTGCACCTCTGCAGAGGGGTAAGACTCTCCCACCTGTTTGCCATGGGTGGCGACCCATGATGCTTAAGGATAGAACCCAGGTGGTTGTGTAGTCCATGACTTGCAATACTCCACTTTGGCCCTTTCTTGGGCTAAACGGGCGGTCAAAGAGGCCCCCTCCAATCAATCGGCTGGTCACGTCAATCCCTAGCATTTATATTATTGCCCCAACCCTATTGCCATTATGGCAACTCCAGCCCTTTTTATCATATAGGTGCTAGAAGGCAGTGGCTGAGGGTCTACATATCCTGGGAATGACATTGTTGGTGAGGTTCCAGTTTTGGAGGTTTGGGGAATGTGGAGCACTCCTTCATCACCATTTCTCGCTGGTTCACTCTGAGTGGTAGTACCTGTTCGGGTCCCCTCTTTGGGTTAAATAGAAAAACATGAGTTCATAAACAAAATTTGATTATCCATTAAGAATGAATTTATTTCAAAACTTTATCGGCATTAAATGACCCACCAAGGTTGATATGTCGTAAAACAAACTAAACTAATCCATGGGTTAGATGGATCAAAAATAATTTGAAAATGTGTTTAAAACAAATATTTTCGGCCTAATATAATCCAAGGGTTGACACGTAAAATGCCGTGGGTGGTGACACTTGATGCCGAAGGACGGAATCTTGGTGGCAGAGCATTCCGTGACATGTACCACTCAACTTTGGCCCTTACTTACACTAGAAGGTGATCGGAGGGCTTGACTGATCAGGTCAGGCACTAGTATCTACAGCTCCCACAAAGTAATTGAGAGAATAACTTCCTTTATTTCACCATATGGTAAGTTTTATACCGACTTGATTGACAGGTGCAATCCATTTCTGTTTTTTCCTTGCAGTTTATTTGCAGTGGAGTGCAGTAATATGAATCAAATTTCGGAATCAGATAATGGAATTTGACCTTGAAAATATTGCATCATCCGTATGATTGTATCAGATTTCTATCACATCCTGACACTATTGTCTCGACTGTCGATTATTTGTCACTCGGCCATTGTCTGTGATGGAAGTTACTCCAAGGAAGTTTGCGTGAAAATTGTAACGCTGCACGAACACACTGGCAAGCCTTAAAGAGAATTCGCAGATGTTATCATAATAATGGTATTATTTGTTTTGTTCAATTAATTTGCACATAGGTGTATATGATTGTACCGACCCTATTGCTCTTATGGGAGACGCTTTTTATCATATAGGTGCTTGAAGGCGGCGGTTGAGAGTTTTAGTGTCCTGAGTATGACTCTAAACAATATCTAGTGGTGAAATTCCAATTCTAGAGTTTTTGAGAGTGTGGGGCCATTACTCCCAGGACCACTCTGACCCTGAGTGAGAATAGCTATTAAGATTCATCTATGGGTTAGATGGATCAAAAATAAGTTTAAAATGGTTTAAAACAAATGAATACCAAAAGGATATTGAATAAAACAAAATGTCTTCGGCATAAAATAACCCAACTGTTGACATGCCGTCAAATCCAACCAACCACCCAACCAACAGAAACTTTACATATGGGAGAACAAGTTAAGCCATGAAATATCACAGCCCCATGTTAGTTTGAATGAAGCAAAGCTTAGAAGTAACTCCAGTCTTCTGAATTAGGGAATATTGCATACCCATAAAATCATCGCTCAAAATATTGGTCTTAAATCTGGCATAGGGTACCTTCAGTTTGTAAGTAGTCACCCATCTAATTTCTTAGCGTGGTAAATGTTGCTTAACTTTATTGATTTGCAGCGCTTTGTGCGTGACTTAATCTATAAAATACCGTTAAATTTCTTTAGAATTGAATGTCAAACTCTCTATAAATTTAGACGAAAACATTCTTTATCTCAGTCCGCTTTTAAAAAGAAATAGAAATAAATAAGAATACAAAAAAAAACTTCCGATTTGACTGAACTTTCCTAATTTCCTTTTTGTCAGAATCATTAAATACACAAAATCCGATACAATTTGTCTGTTGACTAAAAGATTGGAATGACAGCAAAAAGACACGTACAACTTGCTTTTACTATTTAATATCAGACACGTTTTACAAAAAATACTGCAATAAATTGCTATCAGCTAGAAGATGGTCTCGACGCCCGGCAATTCAATAGACTGAAGAATTCGCTTTGTATTTTTTCATTAGATGGCATAAGGAACGTTTAGTTTTCATTACCTAATCAAAAAACATCTTGTCCTGTCGGTGGCTAAGAATACGCTGATTCACACTGTACAGAGGTTTAATACTAGGTTCATTTTCATCGTAAAAACTAATCAAAATTAATTAAATACAATATTTACGGAAATTTTTTGTTTTAGTCGAAAAGTATTAACATAATAAGCATCAGTAGAAAAGAAAATAATATTACATATGCGATTTATTTTTAATACATTTTAAACAATTAAGTTTTTAAATGGTTAAAGGAAGATTTATGATGCACTCAAAACAAACACTTTTATAATGATTTTTAAAAAGAATTAAAAGTTTCTTAGAAATCAATGACAAAAAACATTAAATACACTATGTACAGAAAAATAACAAACTTTTGAAATCAATTTAAACGAAAACATATTTTTTGTTCAAAACACACAAAAACCAAAGAGTTAAAATAAATCTGGCATTTTTGTTTAGAAAATCAGCGAGAAATATATTAAAAATACGGGGGCTGAGGATGATATAAAAAGTTACCCAAAATCAGTTAATTATCAGAAAGATTTGAAATAAAATAACTGATGCATTTCTAAACTTCATTCATTGATTAATCAATAGTAAACATTTCATTAAAATCGGATAATTACTTGATCTTTTGCTATTTTTTTTTCAATCAGCGGGGTTAAATTTATTTTGTAAAATACGTCTATGATGTCAAAATTGGCAGATCCTATTTAATACCTATCATCAAAAAGGGATGACTTGGGTAGGTATTTATTCAACCTATTCACCATAGTTATGTTGTGGCATAAGGTCAGAATTATGGAACAACCAGTGAGGATCAAATTCAATATTCAGTATTAATGTATTTACGAGACTACCTTGCAAACCAATGCATCACGATGCGACGGAAGGTGTTCTATATAGGCTACTAAACTACATCTGAGGGTGAGGCTCCAGCTATGGAGATCTGGAAAGTGTGGGATTGTCACCCAGGTCCATTCTGACCCTAATTAGTAGAACCTGTTGGGGTTACATCTCTGAGCAAAATAGATCTGTTTATAAATTATCTGTATTCGATAGGAATAGTTGATGACATATAACTGTAAATTATTTGTATTAAAATAGTTACTTGAAGATGTAATTGTTTACTAAGGGATATTATTATTACTTACATGAAACCATATAACTGTAAATCATTTGTACCAAGAATAGTTACTTGAAGCTATGATTTTTTACTAAGGATTATTATTAGTGGCTTTAAATCATATATTAATGTGCAAATGGATGACTATTATTAAATAGAAATAATTACTTGAAACTAAATGATATTTAATATTAGATAGAAATACATCAAACCATAAGACTATATGCAATATTAAGGAGCTATGTCATGAAGATACTTCGCTACATTTGAAAAGAATGAAATGCTGTTAATCATAACCAATACATTTTTCTCATTTTCGTTTCATCTCTCTTGAACATAACATTTTTGAAAAAGCTTCAGGATATCGCTTATTAATATTTATTCATTAATAGATAGACACACCTCTGAATTTCTGGTTTTTTTTTTTTTTTTTTCATATTTTCCATACTTACCAATGTATATCACATCAATAATTTTCAATGAAGGATTAAAAAAATGTTTTAACAAAAATTAATAAGTAAGTGTACATCTTAATTGAAACATTAAAAACGACAAAGAAAATAATTTCAAAAGAAGATCAAAAGAAATGCATCAAGTCATTTAGATTTTATCAATTGATGAAGTTAGATCAATTTTGATAAAGTCTTATGTATCTGTATATCTACAATCCCTGGCTAAATTAATCGAATTAGCACATTTAGATGATGTTTCCCATAGGGACGTTTATTTACCAGTATATAAACTAATATATAAATTAATTATAGATAACCACCCTGTCGGCTAATGCTGTAGAATACACAGACTGCACTTCTGCAGAGGGATAAAATCCCGCCCCGGCAGGACCACCTGTTGGCCGTGGGTGGTGATTTTAATACTTAAGGATGGAATCCTGGTGTCTGAGCAATCCATGACATGTAACACTCCACTTCGGCCCTTACTTAGGCTAGATGGGTGGTCGGAGAGGCACCCTTCCGATCAATCGGTTGGTCACGCCAATCTTAGCGCCTATATAATTTTCCAAACCCAATTGCGCTTATTGCAAGCCCCAGACCTTTTTTTATATCTTATATGTGCTACAAAGCAGTGGCTGAGGGTCTTAGGGTTCTGGATACGACGTTAAACTGTATCTAGTAGTGAAATTCCAAATTTGGAGCTCTGGGGAGTGTGGAGTACCGCTTTATCCACATTACTCCATGTCCACTTTGACCTGGAGCGGTAGTACCTGTTAGGGTTCCATCTATGGGTTAAAAAGAAAAAATGAGTTTGAAAAATTTAACGAAACTTGAGTTTAATTTTTTTTTTTAATTCAATAACAAATAAAACAAAACGCAAAAGAGTTTTCTTTAATAGCAGAACATACAGTCCTCCTTAAAATTAAAGAACTTTAAATTATTTAAATTGATGATGTAACACTTTCCAATGAATGCAGAGCAAACGACAATCTTAAGGAAAGAAGTTATGCAATAAACTATGCGCCTTTGTATTATTTGGGAGACTTAATATCGTATTCAGTTGCCTTAACGGAACTTCAATCCACTGGGGTAATCTGTTTTCATTCCGCTAAGCATGACCGGGTGCAAGTGGTAAGCTATATTAAGTATTCTGTTATTTCGCCTGTAATCAGGATTGTACCTACAATCTACAGATGATTGCCACTAAGAAAAGTATTAAAACCTTATATCCGTTGAGCGATGTGTCCAAATGGCTGCCAAGTTCGGGAAGAACCTTCTTGTCGGAAACCTTCTTGTCGAAATTTGCGAGATCGATGAAAAGGTTCCTGATTTCCCCCAGAAACACCTGAGGAAGTTGCGCATATAACAATAAAGATGAAGATAACAGTCCGAAAATTAAAATAATACAAATTACCAAGCCTCTCTAAAAATGCACACACACACACACACACACACACACACACATATATATATATATATATATATATTTACAACACACACACACACACACATATATATATATATATATATTATATATATATATATATATATTATATATATCGCTGAATAATGCAAAAAGTAAATGACTGCCTTTTATCATCATTTTTCTAATAATTTTATATATTTCATCATGAATAGTCCGAAAGTCCGAGTACATTTGGGTCTACATAGAACCATTATCAAGGATGTTAAGAGTTATAATTGTTTGTATCAAGTCATTAAATTTTGAATGTAAAAAAGAAAATGATGTTTGCGCTTTTTTGGGGTATGAATAACAATTTTGATTTTTAAATATATATATATATATATATATATATATATATATATATATATATACAAACTTATTAGTATTGTTTTAAGATATCTGCACGTTTGCTTTTCTTCAGTGAACTTTAGCCTCACTCATAGTAACAATATATATATATATATATATATATATATATATATATATGATATTGTAAACACGGTATAATGGCTTTTTTTGCCGACAATTTTTGGGATATGTGCTTAATTGGAGTCGTACCTAATTTGAAAATTAATTAATTAATAATTCCAAAATTAGGTATCCAATTAAGCACATATTCTCCCCCCCAATATATATATATATTATATATATATATATATATATATACGATTACTTCCTAGTATTGTCTTGAGAGATCTTTACGTTTGCTTTTCTTCAGTGCACTTTACCCTCTCTCATGTGATATATTCTGATTTTAATTCGAAATTGTTGGGCCGAAAAAAACTCAAAGACAGGAAGTCGAACAGACTGTGTTAAGTTCTTGTCCTCCTCCAAGTTATTGGCCTGATTGACCCACGACCAGAATCGGACATTCATATTAAGGGTCATTCAAATTTGCCGAAAACTTCAATTAAAGAAATAATTAGTTAGTTTGTTTCTAAAAAGGAAATTAACAACGCCAGAATTATTTTAGGAAACAAAGAATTTTTTTTGTTTGAACTAAACCTTCCTTAAGTAGTTTTAATTATGTCATGGCCCACATTAAAAGTGCAAGTCAAAGACATCGCCTTTAAGAAATGGAATCAGCGAGCCAAGTTCGAATCCTAGGCGAGGCTGTTGACTTTTTAGTTGTATTCATTAAAAGTGAGTAAAGACGTCGGGGCGGTCTAAAGTCGGTATCAGCCAGGGAGTCTATCCCCTTTTCAAAAGCGCTAGACCAAGGAGATTGTATTGGCGTCTGAGGTGGAGAGCCACTCCTACCACCAGCTCCATCGAACTAGGAACCTTGTGGTTTCTAGCCGAACGCTCTACCGACTGAGCTAACCCGGCCACTAATGTCAATTCTTGGTAAAAAGTATATCTTCAATTAACTATTGTTAATACTAATTAATCGCAAGTTATATGGTCTAATATAGAGCGCCTCATGTGATGTAATGGGTTAGCAAACTAGATTAGCAATCCATTGCGAGTGCGTTTGATTCTCACTGAGTGCCCGATACAGATCTAAGCTACGCCTATATAAATAACTATATAGTCTCAAATATCTATATCTAACAATAATAATTCTATCTATTCTATAACTAGTAGACAACAACATATGGCCTATAATCAATATCAGACCGACAGCAAGGGAGTCAATCCACTTTTCACTAGCGCTAGACTAGGGAGTTTTTTTTGGCGTTTGAATTGAAGGGCCACGCCTACCATCAGCTCCCCACTTTACCACACAGATCCACGCTGTGTTACTTCATGCGCGTTGGCAAGGGCCGGTATCAAACACGGAATCATGGGGTTCCTAGGCGAATTCTCTACCGACTGAGCTAAACTGACCCTCTATAATAATTCTTATTAATCAATTATATATATTGACCGGTAATCCTTAACTTGTTCCTTGTAAATTCCTACCATGAAATAAACTGAACCCTCATTTTATGTCCGTGTTTTTGCAATAAATGTTTTATTTTTCTTGCACCCGTTATTTTACAATACTGAATATATTTTCTTTATTTATTTTAATATTCACTTCAATGTGTATATTCTAAAAGTTTTTATTTTGTGAGAATTTTTTATTTTTGCTCGTTATGATAATGAAATAAATCTCGTTAAAAGTGTATTTATTCAAGAGAGAAAAAACGGAAAAACTACGCCATTTTGACAGATACATAAATTAATTTATCAAATTCTCTCGTTTTAAAGACCGTAAAACAAATAATGACTGCTTATGATTTTTTAACCCCCCCCCCCACTTCATAATACAGAAAAAGATATGTTAAATTGTATACATTTTTCAGATTTTCTGATATACAAGGTCAGGCACAAAGGCCCTATTTACGTGGGACCACCCACAAACCGAGACTCATGGGTGGCAGGTGGAAAAATTGCATCGATCCCGTCGGCATTCGCCCTCAAGGGGGACGCCTCAAGTGCTGGGCAATAAACCCAGCCCTGCCTTGCCTTTTTAAATCGAGGGGGCAGGTGTTGCCTAGGGGGATATCCCCCTGGGATCGACGCTATTAATTGAAACTCCCCGATCCAGTGTTCGAAGCGCACTGGACCCCCATCCCGAAGGCTGGTGGGGGAATAAGTAAAATATGAGTGATGACAATAACACATCGTATGTGGCAAAGCATGCACTTTTCCTGGCACGGTTTTATTGACTTCTTAGTTGATCCGAGGACTTTTCATTTCTAGTTTTTAATAGTAGTATTAGTAATAGACATTGTGGGTCGTATAATGGTAGTAGTACACCTACTATTTTGTGTCGCAATTTATTGTTATTAGTTTTTATTATATCCGAATGTTTAGTCAAAAGATTTGCGTTGGACCACCCACTTTAGTTTAATGGACTAATGATGATGACGTTTACTTTGCTTGTTCTTCCAACGGAGACCATTCTAACAAAATAAAAACCGACAGCTGTTATTAATGAGACTTGCATTTTTACTGCATTCATTTTACGCGGGTTTTTTTTTAACTTATCTTCTTCTTCTTCTTCTTCTTCTTCTTCTTCTTCTTCTTCTTCTTCTTCTTTCACCAGTCTTTAATCTCCTCCACGTATTCTCTTTCCTCCTTTTTGCTCTTTATCTACCACATATTCTCCTGCACTCGTCCGCCTGCATTCTTCTTCTTCTTCTTCTTCTTCTTCTTCTTCTTATTATTATTATTATTATTATTATTATTATTATTTTATTATTTTATCCTATGAGATGAATGGACGAACATTTTTGTTGAGTCCAGTGAATTTGCAAGAAAAGAGATTGTGTTATGTTAATAAATATTTCTTATTATTCTTATTCTTACTTCAAACTTACTGATGCTTGTATGTACACACACACAAACACACACACACACACACACACACATATATATATATATATATATATATATGTGTGTGTGTGTGTGTGTGTTGTGTTGACGACGGCACATGGATACATCAGTGTTGACCGACCAACCGTACATCAACCAGCACTGTGTGGATACTGGATACAATGCTGAAGATTTGCCAGAGAGAGAGAGAGAGAGGAGAGAGAGAGAGAGAGAGAGAGAGAGAGAGAGAGAGAGAGAGAGAGACCTCAGCCAAAGATATCAGATACCCGGCTTGTTCAAAGAAGAAAACCCCGATACTAATCAATAGAATACAGAAAAAGCAGTAACACGATAGAGGGGCTTATTTAAGAGGAGTAAGACACAAAATCATGACCATCTGTTGCTGTGGGCCACACGTGGAAAGCAGTTTTTGAGCCGTGAATCGGTCCTAGTTTAAATTAGCCATAATTATTTTAATTGAATATTTTGTTTAGGCATTTGTTTATTCAGATGTTTACGAGGTAACTCATTTGTACGTTTTGTTTAAAGCGCTGTTGTAAGGATAATTTCGGTTTCAGTTTGTTTGTTTAATGGCATATCAAACTTCGCGGGTTATTTAATGCCAAAACCAATCTTATAGAAGAACAGTAAAAGTAAAAAGTAAAGTCATCGGGGTGGCCTAAAATCGTTATCAGCCTATCAGCGAGGGAGTCTATCCCCTTTGCACTAGCGCTAGACCAAGGAGATTGTTTTTGCGTCTGAGGTGGTGCGCCACACCTATCATCAGCGCTTTACATTACCTCACTAATCCCTGTGCTACTCATAGGCTGAGTTGGCGAGGGCGGGTATCGAACTAGGAACGTTGCGGTTTTTAGCCGAACGCTCTACCGGCTGAGCTAACCCGGTTTTGAAATGAATTAATTCTTAATGGATGCACAGTATTTTTTTATAAATACATTTTTCTATTTAACCCATAGATGGGACCCTAACAGGAATTAGCACTCTGGGTCAGAGTGGAACAGGTAGCAATGGTGATGAAGGGGTGCTCCACATTACCTAAACCTCCAAAACTGGAACCTCACCATCAGATAGAGTTTAACGTCATTCCCAGGACATGTAGACCCTCAGTTATCGCCTTCTAGCACCCATATTATAAAAAGGGTTGGGATTTGCCATAAGGGCAATAGGGTTGGGAAAATCATATAAGTGCTAGGGCTTGACATGAACAGCCGATTTATCGGAGGGGGCCTCCCCGACCGTCCGTCTTGCCTAAGTAAGGGTCTAAGTTAAGTGTTGCAAGTCGTGGACTGCTCAGCTACCAAGATTCTGTCCTTAAGCATCACGGATCACCACCCACGGCCAACAGGTAGCCCCATTTGGGGGGATCTTACCCCTCTGCAAAGGTCCAGTCGGTAAATTCTAACGCCCCAGCCGACAGGGCGGTAGACTAGCAAGAATATGCACCCTCTTTGCATAAGTAGTTAAGTTTTAATGTAATGTAATATATCAAATAAAAAAGAGTAACACAATTAAATAAAATCATATATAAAAGGATTAAACTTATTTCAATCCTATTTTAATTGGTTTCTATATAAAATCATTCATAGGATTGATTTTAACTGGAGAATAAAACAATAATATTAGGGATCAATCTAGGTTTAGTCGTGTGTAAATTTATTAGTAGTGTTTATTTACTAAGGAAACGGAGGACGATTTTGAATATAGAACGTTTGATTTGCAGCTCAAACACACAAACCCCACATTTGTCATCTCCTAAATGACCACCAAACTCATCCTTCTTATTAAAAAGATATTTCAAGAATTAAAGACGCGTTTGCATTTATAGTTCACTGATTCTTTGCTCGTTTATCAATGATCTATCAATGAGCATTGTTTACTTATATGTATATTATATATATATCAGCCATATTATATATACTAGCAAATATATGCACCCTCCGGGTGCAAGTATTTAAGTTTTAATATAATAAAATATCATATTAAATTAGAAAGGCTAATGAAACTGAATAAGAATGCAGATAATATGATTTGGAACAGAGGGGGTATGATTGAAAAATAGAACAACTTTGAAACTAACTCTTCCATCATTTTCCATTATTCCCGTCTTTCATTGGTAAATTTTCCTAATTTAACTATTTAGTTAAAATAGGAAGTAAATAATAATATTCAGTTATTTTTTCTTGTTAATGGATTTCTTTAAAAATTTATCCCCGAGATGTTTGCTTATATTCAATAAGATAAAACGAAACAATTAGAAATAAATAATATTAAGCATATATTTATTAAAATCAAATTTTAAAAATCAATATGCAAATTAGCCTTTCCATTCACACTGTAAACCACTATTTTGTTGTATATATAAATACAATTGCATGTTATTAGTATGTTGATATGGTCAACAGTGGCTTCGGCCTCTGGACCATTGATATAATTAACAGCGTCGATCCCAGGGGGCCATCCCCCAGGCAACACCTGCCCCTCGATTTAAAGGGGCAGGCTGGGTTTATTGCCCAGTGCCTGAGGCGCCCCCTTGAGGGGGAATGCCGACGGGATCGACGCAATTTTTCACCTGCCACTCCATGAGCTTCGGCTTGTGTGGGTGGTCCCACGTTAATAGGGACTTTGTGCCTGACCCGTACAAGTGGGGTACGTGGTAAATACCATGTAGATATGGTCAACAGTCTTAATGATGTAAAATAATTTTATTAATAATTGAGGTTTAAATAAAAAATAAATTGATGGAGAATGTAATGTAAATAACAAAGGGAATTGTGACTCGTATAGTAATATAGTTTCGGTTACAGATAGACAAACCCACATCTTCATTATAATAAGATATATATATATATATATATATATATATATTATATATATATATATATATATATATATGGGAGTAAATATGGAAATAAATCCGACAATATTAAGAAATTTGAAAAAACAAGTGTTCCAAAAATAAGATGAATTTATTTATCGACGCTTAAACGTTTCGGTTTCTTTAAACATTCATCAGGATGAGGAGATTAAAAAAAATCTCCTGTCATCTATAAAACATCCATCAATTTCTTCAACCCATAATACATCCTGATAAAGGTTTAAAGAAACCGAAACGTTTAAGCGTCGATAAATAAATTCATCTTATTTTTGGAACACTTTTTTTTTCTACTTTCTTAAGGGCCGGGTTAGCTCAGTCGGTAGAGCGTTCGACTAGAAACCACAAGGTTCCTAGTTCGATACCGGTCCTCGCCAACTCAGCGTTATGAGTAGCACAGGGATCTGTGCGGTAAAGTAAGGAGCTGATGGTAGGTGTGGCGCTCCACCTCAGATGCAAAAACAATCTCCTTGGTCTAGCGCTAGTGAAAAGGGGATAGACTCCCTCGCTGTCTGGCTGATACCGACATTAGGCCGCCCCGACGACTTTACTTACTTATATATATATATATATATATATATATATATATATATATATATATATAATGATATTATGGATATTATAAACTCATAACTATTCATGTTTCATGCTTACGCAATCTTCAGATGAGTCAAATGGTTGAGATTTTGAAAACCAGTAGTTTTTTAGCGTTTATATAAACGTGAAGCGTGTTCACGCGATGGAATGTTATAATGCAAAGTTTGTTTTAATCCTAAATAAATTATTACTGAAAATAAAAAATAAAACCAAAACACCAAAAACAGAGGCTCGCAAACTTTCAGTAATAATTTATTTTTCCTCAAACCAACAAATGCCCTGATGAAGGTCTATTGAAACAGACCAAAACACTGCAGCGTTAATAAACTTGTGTTTTTTCAATTTTTTACAATATTACATATATATGTGTGTGTATGACAGTACATACATATGTGTACGTGTGTCACTACATATATATATATACATATGTGTGTTGTGTTGTTGTGTGTGTCAGTACATATATATGCGTGTGTTTGTCAGTACATATATAGATATGTATATGAGTGCGTGAGTATATGCATATATGTTTGTGTGAGACAGTACATATATGTATATGAGTGTGTATATTTTTGTGTGTTTGTATAAATAAATAAATATGCGTGTGTGTGTTCTTTCTTTAATGTTATGGTAAACTAAGCTTACGAACCCATTAGTTAGTGACCTTAGATTCATGTACCAGGCTAACCTCATATATAATGTGTATTTAAGCAGCAAATTCTCATTTAGACATGTTTCATTGAATATGAGAGATAACATTTGTTTATTCAATTTATTTATTATTAAGATGCCACAAATGTCGGTCAAGTCTGGACTACAACTGTCAAAAGTGTTCGATGATCGTTGGTTATAGTGAATAATGTCTCTGTGTTTTTTATTCTTTTAGTAATATAACACACACACACACACACACACACACACCACACACATATATATATATATATATATATAATTTTACCAAACTTGTTACCAAACTTTTGCGGTAAGGGAAAAACACGGCAAATAGTTTGATTGTAATAATATACCACCAAACATGACCTGGGGAAAAATTGCAAAAAGAAAAGACCAGGATAGTCATACTAAACGAATATAATCCGTTGATACTATAATAATTGACCAAAAGAATATATATATATATATTAATATATATATATATATATATATATATATATATATAATATATGAAAAAAAATAATATAAACCGCCAGGATTTTCTAAAGCTAAAGAGTAAAAAGGGCTCAATACGTAAGTAGTGCAAATAATAAAGTTAAACCTAATGAGTCAGATATACCTAACTCATTAGGTTTCACTTCCTGCACGACACAAAAAGTGGCTTCCAGTCTATAACTCTATAGCCATATCAAACAAACTGCGTACTTTCATACTGTCGTGCAGCAAGTCTCCAAAAATTTAGGATATATCAGTTTATAAACAAAATGAGAAATCTGGGAAAACTAGCTAGTGTAATGGTTAGAATCCCTGCCTATCAGCTTGGCAGTGGTGGATCGAATCACACAAATACTTCGTTTTTTCTTATGTATATTTCTACATACCGTCGGATCTATTTCCATATTATAAAATCCATATTATGTATATATATATATATAATTGTATGTAGTTGTGTATACATATATATATATATATATATATATATATATATGAATATAAATATATATATATATATATAATGTATGTGTATATTTGTAGTTATGTATTATATATATATATTATTTATTATATCTATACAGGTATATTACCTAATGTCATCATCATCATCATCATGATCATCATCATCATGTCGTGCCGGCAGCACGGATGTCCATGACAATCTCTCGCCATCCCTTCGTATCATTCATTACTCCTGGAAGGTCATCTGTGCAGCATCCAGTATCCCCGCAGTGCTGATCAATGTATGTCTTTGCTGGACGGCCCACGCTGGCATACCCATGTGATGGCTTCCACAGAGGAACGTCACTTATGAGTTCAACCTTGCTTGTCCGGTGTGTCTTGTTCGCCTTACACTGATGGTTCCTGTGATATGAGGCAGGTGGCCGTACAACTGTTTTCTCGTGGAGTCTTGTTTCCACGTTTTGTTTAGGATTGCACGCAGCATTCGTGTGCAGCTACCGTCGAGTTTATTCTCCAATTATTCTTCGTTAGGTTCCAGGGGGAGCAGCCGTTATGATTCAATAATAAAGTGTATGTATGTGTATGTGTGCGTGTTTGTGTGTGTGTGTGTGTCTTTGTGTGTGTATTAGCCAAAGCCACCGGACCTTAGCGGAAACACACAGACACATACACAGACGCATAGGTGGAACTACCAAAATGCTTCGGTATTAAATAACCCACTGAGGTTGATATGCCGTAAAACAAACCAAACCAAAATGCAAACGCAATATGCACACAGGCACGTGACTCGAGCCAGGAAATGATTGACTTCCGTGATATTTTTCCCATGTGTCACAATCTGACAACATCCCCCCCCCCAGGAGTGTCCCTGATATCCCTGCCAGATGCTTTCACCCTCTCACCTCCGTATGTTCTGATATCGTTCTTTTATCCATATCCCTTCTTGATGTTTCATCATCCATCTGTGTTTTTTTTTCCTTTTGCCAAGTACGGTCACACAAACTGTCCACCAGTTGGCGCCATCTGCATCTGCTGTGTCCACCCCTGCAGCAACAGCTGCTCTCAAAGAAACATTTGAAGTATGAATGCATATTATGGCAGCTGCTTGCAAGAACTTACCAGGTCCAGCATGCCAATATACAATGAATATTAAGATATAAAATTGATAATATCTCCCTAATACAAAATATAAAACAGGCCAATATGCAATGAATATTAAGATATAAAAATAATAATATCTCCCTAATACAAAATATAAAACTGACTTCATGTGATTTAAAAAGGAAGGGGGTATCTCCACACTCGACGGTAAGCCTCTAAAGTCGGTGGGACAATTCACGTACCTATGTAGTTATATCTCATCACAGAAAGTGATGTTAATGCACGCATAGAGAAAGCATTATCAGTTGTATGGAAACCTGATCTCAATGATGAGTTAAAACGAAAATTCTTCCAAGCCGTTATTATATCAGTGATACTGTACAGCTGCACCACTTGGACCCTAAGTAAGCGCCAAGAGAACAAGGTAAACTGGAGTTGTTCAAGAATCATGGAAACAACAACCCACAAGAAATCAGCTGCATGGCCACTTGCCACCTATCACACAAACAATCCGAGTGAGACGAACATGCTGGATATTGCTTGAGAAGCAAAGACGTTTTCCAAGGGAAACCTACACTTTGGTACGACAATGTGGACCGTCCAGCAAAGAACAACATTGATCAGTTCTGCGCGGATACTGGATGCTGTACAAAGGACCTTCAGTTGACGATGAATGATAGGATAGGGCGGTTAGCATATATGTGCTATTAGCTCGATTTGACACATACACACACACACACACACACATATATATATATATTTATATATATGTACCATTAGCTGCAATTAATCAATATCATGATTAATTCAGTGGATTCAATCCGGAAGATCCTTATGGTGAAAGTCGAGTAGGTTATTCCTGTGTATACCATAATAATAAATTTGCTCTACTCACGTATTGACCACTTTATATTTGTTATATCGCTGTCTTATCATTGTGAAACTTGTATCAACAAACCATGGTGACCAATTTCACCGGTAAGTCCCTATTTTCATATATAAAATCATATATATATATATATATATATATATATATATATATATATATATATGGAAGACTTATGATGCCGAACCTGATACTCTGGCATACATTCTACTTTTACAGGGCATATATTTTTTGAAATTTTGCATTCCCTTTGATTTTCTCAAATTTAATGGATTTTATGTAAAGAGGAATTGTTAATAGGCCCTCGTCTCTTATGTTTTCTCTCTCCTTTTAACCTATTCATCCCGCCCTGTCAGCAGAGACAGAAGAATACACCGACTGCGCAGAGGGGTAGGAATCCGCCCAATGTTGCTACCTGTTGGCCGTGGGTGGTCACCCGTAATGCTTAATAACGGAATATTGGTGTTTGAGCAGTCCATGACATGCAACACTCCAATTTGGTTCTTATTTGGGCTAGTAGAGTAAGTGTTTAAGTCATAACTGGTAGGAAATGAAACTATAAAGACTTACATGTTAAGCATGTTATCGACACGAGGTTGCTGGGAGCGCAAATGCGGCCTATTCGTGAATAGGAACGGTAACGTATTTTAATGGGTTCAATGCCTTTTGTGTTCTAAAACTGATGACCTTGGTAGCTGATCAGTCCATGACATGCAACATCCCAATTTGGCTCTTACTTGAGCTAGACAGGTAGTCGAACATAACCCCTCTGATCAATCGGCTGGTTGCGTCAAGCTCTAGCACCTATATGATTGTTCCGACTCGATTTCCCTTATGGCAAGCTCTAACCCTTTTTCATATATATATATATATATATATATATATATATATATATATATATATATATATACACTAGAAGGCAATGTCTGAGGATCTTAGTATGACGTTCAATTGCAGATAATGGTGAAGTTTCAATTTTGGAATTTAGGGGATTGTGTAGCATGCCTTTATTGCGATTCCTCCCAGGTCCACTCTTAGCAGGATTGAGAGTACCTGTTATGTCCCCATCCATCGGTTAAATAGACAAAAATTGAGCTTTAAAAAATAGTATACCCATCAAAAATGAATAAAACAAAACGTCTTAAAAACGGCATAAAATAACCCAACAAGGGTTGATATACCGTAAAATCTAACCAACCAACCAACCTACTCATCATTCAATACCTGGTTTTAATACAAATACATCTTGCAGTGCTATCTCAGAACAAATGACACAATTTCAAATCAGGGTAGATAACAAATAATTACCCATAATGCCCCATGATTCTTATATTGAATTTTTCTATTAACGCTGAATTTAACCATTGTTGCAGGACGTATGACACTTATCTATCCCACAAAGAATAAGCGACGTAGTTTCATATATAAAGAGATAAATTGTTCTTTATATGACGAAAATTGTGAATGTCTATGTGATCATATGTAATGAATAGCATTAATCTTCCGAAATTGATGTCATCCACGAAAATCGTGTTGTTGCTTTAAACGAGACGATGACCCAGGCGAGAAAAGATCAGTGAACTGACAAATGTAGAGAAAGAAAAGAAGACGTGTTAAAACGACTCGTGCTCTACTTAAAAGAACTGTTGTACTAAGGTTGGTCCTCCAATTACAACATTTAAATAAACTGATTATTGCCGTCTAAACTTGGAGAGGATTTAATCTTTTTAGATCGGAATCAAATAATGATCTGAAAAGGGTTGATATGACATGAAATAAAGAACAACAACTAATAGATATAGGATACACTGAATACCTGATATTATACAATTGTTTGCAAAAAAATCTCTTAAGAAACTAGGAAAACAAATGTAAATTTTAAAAGTTGGTTGGTTGGATTTTACGGCAAGTCAACCATTGTTGGGTTATTTTATTTCGAATATATTTTGTTTTATTCTAAACTTGATCAAATATTTTTGATGGGAATAGAATAAAATTCTTAGGTAAAAGAAAATTAATTAAAAATATAAACTTTCGATGTGTGAATACAGAATTAAAATCCCCTAAAAAATCCCGTGTGTACAAAACTCAACGTAGTCCATAAATACCTCTGGTGGTTGAATGATGTTTTCATAGGGCTATTAAAGGCATGGGGGTCCACAAGGCGTGAATTTAGTTGTGTTTTATACCCACTTACCTTATCGGGTATATCCATGTAGAGCGAATGTCCCGAGGGGATGAGAAAAGTGGGAGGCATTCGTATAATCTATCCCACATTTTAAAAGTCATTAACCCTTTCTTACTTCCTTGATCTGAAGTGGTAATACCTATTAGGGTCCCATCTATAGGACAAATGGAACTGTCTAAAAATTATTTGTATTTGATAGAACTGTGTGGAGAAAAAACGTAAGAAACAACTACACAAAAAATGTAAATATGAACGTATAATGAATGCTATTCCCTAACCTCTTGGCATAAAATAACCCTGTGACGAGACTGAAAGGCAGCCCTATGAACAAGCGGATTCTCAGCCCCCACAAACAAAGCGCGTCAGGATATATTTGGCCTGTGGCGAGCGGCTACGGATACTCGAACTCGCTACCTCCTCGTAGCTGAGGTGTTGTTAGTAGAAACCCAAATAAAGTATATCCGAATTTGCATAAGCGCATCCGAATGGGCAGAAATAAAGACGAACTGTCGCTGACAGGGTGAGTGAGGAAGAAAGTGTTTGGACGGCAAGTGAAATCTGACGACTGCTATTTGAAGTGAGAGTGGCGTGTTCAGTTGGGAAAGGAATTGCATTTCGTTTGCTAGAGAGACTTTCAAAGGATTGATATTACCTTGAATTTTTGGACCCTTTCAAAAGAAACCCTAGACGAGTTGACATGCTGTTAAAATTGATCAATTAATCCTAAAATATAATAATTTGGCTACATTTTTTAAAAGCTTAGAAATATTAATTATTGAAGGTATCGAACAAACGTTATTTGGAATATGAAACAAAGATGACTTTTGTGTTTAATTTACTTTCTGCTTTTTTCCGATTAAAATGTTCAAGTTCCCATTTGGATGATGATTAC
>CM042159.1:2023590-2038590 GCA_023376005.1 Doryteuthis pealeii | reverse complement strand
CAAGTGTAATCCCGGCAAATATATATATATATATATATATATATATATAATATATATATATATATATTATATATATATCTTTGAAAGGAAGGACAAACTCAACACCGTTATTCCATAATAAATTTATTTCGACCGAAATTGGGGCCTTTATGAATTTATTATGGAATAACGGTGTTGGGTTTTTCCTTCCTTTCTAAGATAAATATTGCTCTGTATATAATCTATAAAGATTATTATACATTGAGCTCTCTGTAGTGATTTAAAGATCCACTATATTTATTCATATTGGATCATACAATAATAATACAGTTTGTCTTAGAAATCACATATAGAATCATCCCTTACTACCAAGTTTTGGATACACACACACACACACACACACACACACACACATAGTCACCGCTTCAGCTTTCACTGGAATGGTGTGCCAAATGTGGTAGTATTAGGAAAGTGCTTGATATAAAGAATAGAGATATAATATAATATAATCTTATTATATGGAGATTGTGTGTTTTTCTGTCTGAAGCCGAAACTAAATCAGTACTCAAGTCACAATTCCCTTAGTTATTGAGTCACATTCACCATGAATTTATTTTTATTAAACCTCAGTTATTGATAAAATTGTTATACCTTATTAATACTTTTGACTTTATCTTTTCTAATAACATGCAATTGTATTTATATATGCAACAAAATAGCGGGTTACAGTGTGAACAGGAAAGCTAATTTGCATATTGATATTAAAAGTTTAATTTATTTAAATATGCGCTTGTATTATTGATTTCTAATTGTTTGTTTTTCTTAATGAATATGAGCAAAAAACTCGGGGATAAATCTTAAAAAGAAATCCTTTAATATAAGAAATAACAGTAATTTTCTTTACTTCCTAATTTAACTAAATTAGGAAATTTCAGCAGTAAAAGGAGGGAGTGATGGAAATTGATGGAAGACTTAGTTTCAAAGTTGTTCTATTCTTCGATTATACCCCCTCTGTTTCAAATCATTTTATTTGGATTTTTATTTAGTTTCAAAAGTATTTCAAATTTAACATATTTCATTACATTAAAATTCAAATACTTGCACCCGGAGGGTGCATATATTTGCTAGTATAATAAATATATAAATGTATTACATATCTATTTATTTGATGGCAATAGAACAGTCACAACCGTTCGGTTTCATACATGCAAAATCACATGTTCAGTCGTTGCACACTAGTAAATCAATATGAATGTGTGTGGAACTCACCGATCTGTATACACATCCTTTACATAAACACACATACGCATCCCATAATACACTAAATATATACGCATATCCCTTCATCCGTAACAAACCTTTTGAATTTTTCGATATTTTCGATTTTCCTTGTATTCGGATCAACGTCATCCGATGAATGCATGCGATTTTGCATGTATGAAACCTAGGGTTGTGACTGTTCTATTGCCATCAAATAAATACATATGTAATACCTTTATATATTTATTTTATTATATATATATATATATATATATATATATATATATATATATATATATATATTTGTTAGTGTATTCCAATCGTTGATGAAGAATCCTGTGATAGATTTAAGGTTATGGGTTCTAGTGTTGGTAAATGGTTTGAAGATTTCACCTGCAATTGATCCCCTAGTAGAGACAGTGTATAATTCTTTTTAAGGTATGGCATAGTTTGTCTGTCAGAAAAGTAACGGGATTTGATATGTTTTTGTGGGCTATGATAGAAATAGGGGGAAATCAGACGGTGCTATCATCTCACACGATATCTTGGGAGTATAGAAATGTAATCTTAGATTTCTGCGACCATTGCATTTTTTCTTTCACATGCTCCTCCTTTTTTGGGTCGTTTAGCTATGAGCACTGAGGAACGAACAATGAACACCGATGAAAAAATTACGTCAATTATATATATGAGAAGTAAACAAACAGACGATGTGTTTTAATATGGCTTGTTTTAGACGACAATTTTAGGGAAAAATTTGTGTTTAATTGAAGCCGTACTTAATTTTTGAAAATCAATTAATTAATAATTAATGAATTAGGCGGGAATACCTATTCAAATGTAAGGCTAAACAAATCGAGAAAAATCAATGTAGAAATGTACATACAGAGATTGATTTTTCTCGATTTGTTTAGCCTTACATTTGAATAGGTATTCCCGCCTAATTCATTAATTATTGATTAATTGATTTTCAAAAATTAGGTACGACTTCAATTAAGCACATATTCTCCCCCCAAATATATATATATATATATATATATATATATATATATATATTTATATATATATGTGTGTGTGTGTGTGTGTGTGTGTGTTTTAAACTGTACTGACGATTCTTTTTGGTGCCAGGTTGGACCTGGAGTAGCAGTCCACCAAAGGTTTCATACGCTACTGCTTGTTTTCCTTAAAAATGAGACACGGAACATACCATCAGTTTCCTACCTGAAGATTGCAAATAGAATTGCCGAAAGCGCCCGTAATGAAACCTTTGGTGGACTGCTACACCAGTTCCACCCTGACACCAAAAAGTTGGTCAGAAAATTAGAAAAGATCGAACAAAAACTCGTCCGACAAGAATCGTCAGTACAGTTTAACACAACATGTTTAAAAGAAAAAAACTACTGCCAAAATACACTTGTGGTAATTAAGAAAAGTTAATCCCACTGATCAATCATTACTGAATCGCGAGTTGTATCCTCGCTGCATGCCCCAAACACACGCGAAAAAGACCTTGTGTTAATCAGGCCTGATGGTAGTGAATGCGCGCGCGCCACACACACACACACACACACACATATATATATATATATATATATATATATATATATATATTCGTTGTTTGTTTTATTTTCGGAGATTTCTCCGGAAATACATCTGTCTTAAATGTAGGAAATGTGTCCATGACGTCCATTATATGCTGCTTACGTAGATACCGCTTCAGGATTGCGTGTTCGAGCCATCTTACCTCAAACCCCTTGCAGCTATCATAAACAAGTCTTCTCCAAGCCACGCAATTCGTAGCTATTCTCTCCCACTCATGAACGTTTATGTTGAGAGTTTTGATGTTGTCTTTGATAGCATCCCTAAAACGCTTTTTGGGCTTGTGCCTCGGACGCTTCCCACATTGCAGTTCTCCATAGAATAATTGCTTCGTGAGTCTGCCGTCTTCCATTCTAGCAAGATGTCCATTCTATCAGCCCAGCGCATCTGCTTCGTATGATGCGCATTTCTATGCAGGACGCATTGGCTTGTTGCAGGACTTCAGCATCTGACGTGAGGGATTGCCAACCTACGTTTAATATCTTTCTAAGTCATGTCTGATGGCATCTCTCCAAGACGTGTCGACGATATGTAGTCCACGTTTCCGAACAATACAGGAGTAGAGACAAGACATATGATTCATATACACTGAGCTTCGTCCTGATGGTAATACCTCTATCCGACCATACACGTTTTTCGAGTCCACCGAAGATATATATATATATATATATATATATTATATATATATATATTATATATATAATGACGGAGATTTTTCCACCAGGACCAAAAATTTCAGTTTCATTCGTTTCTTGGTGTTACTCGTTTGTTTCTTAAAAAGCTATTGTAAAATAGCTCAACATGTTAAAAGAATACTAATCTGATTTAACTCTCTCCCTCTCTCTTTTCTTTCTTTCTTTCTTTCTTTCTTTTTTTCGTTCCTTCTTTTCATCTTTTCCTTATGTTTGATTCAAACAGATTAGCGTTATCGTTTCCATGCGCTCACCTTTTTTCTCTTTCTCTTTCTCTCTTTCTTTCTTTCTTTTAATCTTTCTTATCATATTTTTCCGTATATCCTGTCCTTTTTCTTTCCTTTCTTTCTTTATAATAAAAACGAATTATCAATTATTTAGTTGAGGCAACGACACTGATACGAAATAAAAATTCGTCGGATAAGCAACACCAGGTAATCAGGATTCATATTTTGTCATTTCATCTTGGACGATTTGGACGGCCTCATTTTTAATCAGAGGGTGTTGCAAGATGATAACTGTCGTACAAATAAGGAACACAAGTATTAATATAGATATGTTAAACTGGAGTTCCTCGTTTAGTACGATGTCGCAGTCAAGCACGTTACTCACTACGCCACGGGCCTCCTACTAAAAAAAAGGTTACATATAAGACAACAATAAGAAAAGCTAAATACAAAACAAACGGTGGAAATAAAAGAAGAGTAATACTCAAATGTCGATACACAGAACAATATAAAAACTTAAAATATGCTTTTATCTATCTCCTATCTGATGATTGTATTTCAAAACACATATACACACATACGGACACACTGAGAGAGAGAGAGAGAGAGAGAGAGAGAGAGAGAGAGAGAGAGAGAGAGAGAGAGAGAGAGAGGGGAAGGGAAGAAGAGAGACAGACTTACGGAAAGCAAGAGAAGAGAGGGAGAGAGAAAGAAAAGAGAGAGAGAGAGAGAGAGTGAGTGTGAGAGAGAGAGAGAGAGAGAGAGAGAGAGAGAGAGAGAGGAAGGGAAGAAGAGAGACAGACTCACGGAAAGCAAGAGAAGAGAGGGAGAGAGAAAGAAAAGAGAGAGAGAGAGAGAGAGAGAGGAGAGAGAGAGAGAGAGAGAGAGAGAGAGAGAGAGAAAAAAGGTTCAATGCTCGTAAAGAATGAATAAAAAGAAAAAGTATTCGACATAACCCAACAAGTTTGACAAGCCGTAAAATCTAACAACTAATCAACTATAAATAAAACATGCCATAAAATAACCCAACGGCATAAAATAACCGAACGAGGTTTGACATTTCGTAAAATCCATCCAACCAACCAACTAACCAGCCAACAGAGATAGAAAGGAGGTATTTTATATGTTACTACATACGCCATGTCTGTGTAAATACCATTCTAACCCGGAGTGGTAGTATATATGGATTAAATAGAAAAAATGAGTTCAAAAAATTTTAAAAAATTGAGTTTAAAAGAAAAGTTTTAATACTCATAAAGAATGAAGGAAAAGAAATGTCTTCAACAGGACGTAAAATCCAACCAACCAACCAGCCAATCAACCAATTGAAAGAGAGAGAGGTGAGAGGGGGAGAGGCAGGCATATAAACAAAAGGACTGAGAGAGAGAGAGAGAGAGAGAGAGAGAGAGAGAGAGAGAGAGAGAGAGAGAGTTTGGAAAAAGTTTCAATGCTCGTAAAGAATGAATAAATCCCAACAAGTTTTGACAAGTCGTAAAATCTAACAACCAACCAACTATAAATAAAACATGACATAAATAACCCAACGGCATAAAAATACCCAACGATATTTGACATTTCGTTAAATCAACCAACCATCCAACCAACCAACCAACCAACCAGCTATAAATAAAATTTATGCCATAAAATAAGCCAACGGCATAAAATAACCCAACGAGATTTGACATTTCGTAAAATCCAACCAGCCAACCAACCAAACCAACAGAGATAGGAGGTATTTTATATGTCACCACATCCGCCATGTCTGTGTGAATAGCACTTAAAAACTATCTTATTCACTTATAAGTTTAGATGCACTGGGATGGGCTTGTTTTTAAATTAGAAATTATCCGTCTTGATCAGATCAGATAAACTCTCGGCTTTTTTTCTTTCTGCCTGTAACATTTATCAAATAAAACAACTGATCTAGGCCAGAAACTACGAGACTCAAGTGTAATTAGTCTCGGGTGGCATAAAAAAAAGAGACACAAACGACGCATCTTGAGTCACGAAAAGGAGCCACTGTCGTCACAGTGATTGAATGTGGCAACCGTGCATCCTATTAAATAATATTGGACAAGAAGACAACGAAATGTTCCCTGGCCGGCACCAAAAAGACGGACGTTTGCTACCTAACCCAACCACTGACACTTATATAATTAATTTCATATATATATATAAATTTCTCTCTCTCTCTCTCTCTCTCTCTCTCTCTCTCTCTCTATATATATATATATATATATATATATATATATATATATATATAGATATATATATATATATATATGTATATATATATATATATATAATATACATATATATATATAATTAATACTTTTTACTTCTTTGAACTTTATAAAAAAATGACATAACCATTAATGATTCATGATACTGGAAAGCGAGTTAACCCTTTCTAGATGTATATCCTAGAATTCATACGTATGAAATCGCTCAGGGGAAAAAAAAAACTTTATTCAAGTAATCTGAAATAACTCTGTACACATGCAGAATAGCGCGCAAGAGATAATATCATTCGAATCGCATTTTACATATAATTAGCATTAGATTACAGAAACTCCCGAAGTAGCCTAACATTAACCCTAAAACTAACCCTAACACTAACCCTAACCATAACATTAACTCTAACCCTTGACTTAACTAACCCTAGCGTATCAATGTTTTTGGGTATCTCCGTGAAATGTAATGAAATAAAAAGCTTTTTATGCGTAATCTAATGATATTATTCTTGCGCCCTATTCTGCATTAGTACCAAGAACTCTCCCAAACAACACATTGCAGCAATATCATAAACTTCCCAAGGAAAGCAGTTGTGGTTCCCGCTAGATCACTAAAGTTAAGCAGCGAAGCGCCTGTTTAATACTTAATTGGGTGACCACTGAAGCAACTGTAGCAACTGTAAGCAACCTGAATCATTTGTTAATCAAAATGACTTGTTTCGGTATTAAATGACCCGAAGAAAGGTTGATATGCCATACAACAACAAAATAACCAACCTTAATCCTCCCTCCCTCTCTCTCTCTCTCTCACACACACAGACTCTCTCTCTCTCTCTCTTTCCAATCTTTTCTATCGTTTTTCTCCTATCATTACTCCTTTTTTTCTTGGTCAATATTTTTATTTCCTTCACGTCATTCCATCAATTACAGTCAAGTTACGTTGAAAGCACCAATTTCCTCTAGATCAGTGGAGGTAAGCAACGATAGCCTGTTCAATACTTAATTGGTGACCACTATAGGAACAGAAGGTACTGTAAGCAAACTGAGTCTTTTGTTTATCAAGATAACTAGTTTCGGCATTAAAGGATCTGAAGAGGGTTAATATGTGGTAAAAATAACCAACAACCAACCAACCAACCAGCCCACTACAAGGAAAATCGTTGTGTAATGGTTATCGTCGTTGAAAATGAACCCGTGACCCGTGTTCAAATCCTGAACGACGCCTTTTGCATTTCACGCAGTGCTAATACCCTCAGAAAAGCTATGCATCCAACTATTCTTTCTCAAGATATTGGTAAATAGTAGGTGAGACTGGCCTCTTTAACCTTGGTGTAACAACCAGTCTACAATAAGGAAAACTCTGAATTCAAATCTGTTAAACTCCGCTTAAACGAAATGATTTTGAGTCACTTCCTGCTCGTGCGGAGGAATTGGTTAAATAAAAAGAAGGATTATCTTTTTAAAAATAACAATACCACTAAACACTCCTGTCATCAATCAGTTTATATATAAATAAAGTATATATAAAGTCTTTAAAAAACACTACAACCATTCTATAATCAACCAAGTAATGAAATATACAATTTCTGTATAAAATGATCAATAGCAATTGACATACGTAAAACCAAACAAACAGACAAACAAACACAACTAGATATACATGTCAGGCAGCAAGATGTCTCTTAAAATGGTATTGCATAATATCAACTGACCGTTATAAAAAAAATTTTAAAACTAAAACTTAGCTTAAGTACGGCAAATGAAAAACATTTAACAGTGTCCAAACAAATGATTATCATTATCGTATAGGAATACAGACTTGACACAATCTCTCTCTCTCCTCTCTCTCTCTCTCTCTCTCTCTCTCACACACACACACACACACACATACTCTCTCTCTTTTCTTTCTCTCTCCCTCTCTTCTCTTGCTTTCCGTGTGTCTGTCTGTCTCTCTTCTCCCCTTCCTCCTTTCTCTCTTTCTCTTTTTCTTTCTCTCTCTCTCTCTCTCTCTCTCTCTCTCTCTCTCTCTCTCTTCCTCTCAGTTTCTCTCTCCTCTTACTGTCTTTCTCTCTAACCATTTCGTTAGAGTCCATTTTTAGATATTTGAAACCATATAATTGCATACAAAGTGGACTGACATTCGCATTAAATAACCCAACAATGGTTTACATGCCATAAATCAATTGGTTGGTTAGTTACACAGATTGGGAGATTGTGAGCGAGTCGTTCTTCCGAGCAAGTTGGTGCCGTATTTATGCAAGTCATTTTCTGGTCGCGGTACATTTTGTTTACCCAACAAGTCCTCTGCGGGTGTTTTTTTTTTCTGACACCTGCACCAGACGACATCGAGATCGTTTCAAGATCACCCCGTATTCCACGTGATGACACCGATGTTAGATAACAGTAGAAAATTGACAGACGAGCAATTGGCCGTAAACAAAAGGATCCACGTTATCTTTAAAACGAGAATTCAGCGTAAGCAAGTATAATTGAAACAATGTAATTGCGTACAAATAAATAGTTGTGATTATTAACACCTCGCGACACCATCGGGGCCGGTTTTTTCCCCAAAATACCTTAATGCTATAGGGAGATAAATATAGTTTTGATGAGTGGAGGGAAAGATATATTTTACAATTTCAATTTTAGGTTAAAACAAGATATCAATGATATAATTGGTTTAAACTAGCAGTAAAAACTTTCTGAGTAAAACACAAAATAGGCCTTAATGGTGTCCCGTAATGTAAACAGAAATAGTTACTTAAAACCTTATCATCTTCAGGACATACTGACTACTTGAATATCAATAACCATCTCTCTCTCTCTCTCTCTCTCTCTCTCTCTCTCTCTCTCTCTCTCTCTCTCTCCAACCGTTCTCGGTCATCACCCTTGGAAGGTCTTCTAAATGACCACCGGAATACGTACAGAGCTAATCGACGTCGGTCTACACTGCTCTGTCCATTTATAGGTGTCCACCGGAGAACGTCACTTCTGAGCTCGTCCTTGCTTCTCCAGCAATGTCTAACATGTCTTTATTGTCGTACTTGCAGTGTTTGTGTGATAGAAAGTATGCGGTCGTACAGCTGCTTTTTTTTGCGGGGCGCTGCTTCCAAGATTTTTAAAGACAACATGTAGCATTATTGTGTAGTTTCAATCTAGATTATTCCCTAAGTGTTTCATTAGAGTCCAAGTGGTGCAGCCATACAGTAGCACTTGCACGGCTAGAGCGTGGAAGAATGTTTACTTTATTTTATCAGAGATATCAGAGAGTGACCTGCATTAAATAACCCAACAGGAGTTGACATGCAGTAAATTAATTGTTTGGTTTGTATTTACGGCATATCAACCCGCATTGGGTTATTAATGCCGAAATCTATGCTTTATCTATTGTAAGAAGTTATATGTTTTTAAGTGACTAGTGTTATCAACATTTTTAGAAACAATTATTATTTTAAGTAACAATTCTTAACAACTAAATTACACATATTTTTGCCAGCCTCGTTTCCATCCCGCGGCTAGATTATGTTTGATATTTCAGGAATTTGACAGCGATTGTGCAACCACCCGCAAATATCTACCTGATCTCTCTCTCTCTCTCTCTCTCTCTCTCTCTCTCTCTATATATATATATATATATATATATATATATATATATATATATATATATATTATGTATATATATATATATATATAAACATATATATATATTTATATAATAATAATAATAATAATATATATATATATATATATATATATATATATATATATATATATATATGATTTTGTTTATATAAACGTGAGATTATTGCCTGTAACGTAAACAGTTTTGTAATAAAGAATGTTTTCATAATAGTTATTAGATTTAAATATTTTAATGCCACTGAATTTGAAGCCTCTAAACTGACCTTCATCGGCGGCGAGACATCTTTTTATTGTACCTCTCATCCATGCGGCGTGAAGCACACACACAAAAAACGAAACAGGATTTTTTATGGTTTAATTATATCAGTGGCTTTTATGAATAAAGACCCAAAACAAGAACTGCTCAGAAATAGTTGAACAAGATGAAAATCCGTTTTTATTGACTTCAAATTGGAGGATCCATCGAGAATTTTGAATGATATTGTTGTTTTAAAAATATCACCATCATTAATTCATGCCGACAGCATGGATGTTCATGACTCTCTCTCTCTCTCTTTGCTAATTGAATTGTATATCTTTACAACAAATTACGTAATCGGATCAAAAGCATCAATAGTACAATTTAATTGTATTGGATGATTTCAGAAATAATGGTAAGAAGATGAATTTAAAAGGGAATTTTTGGAAGCATGCTGATAAATTACTGAACAGATTTTTTGTAATTTATGAGGAAGTGCGTCCCGGTCTCCTGCCTCAAAAATTGCTGCCCGGTGATTACTAAAATAATGACCCCAGCTATGGTTTTACTTGAAAGAAAACAACCAACTTAGGGCTTTAAATGTATTTTTAGGGGGGGGGGCTTCTATTTTTTGTCGTAATTCTTATTTACATATCGTAATTTGTCGTAATTCTTATTTATTTATAGAAATTTGTCGTAATTCTTGTTTAGATATGAAGATGGATATCTATCTATCTATTTATCTATCTATCTACCTCAATTTGTTCATTTTTTTACTTTGTTTGATAAATAAGAATTACGACAAAAAAAAGAAGCCCAAAATACATTTAACGCCCTAAGTTGGTTGTTTTCTTTCAAGTAACACCATAGCTGGGGTCGTTATTTTAGTAGTCACAGCAATTTTTGAGGCAGGAGACCGGGACACACTTCCTCAAGAATTACCCAGTTTTTATCAGTATATAGATATTGCATAAATACGTGATGTGCAAAACTTCTTTTTTTTTAAAAGATTGATGTGAGAAAATTAAAAAAAGACGAGATGCCTAATGAGACATAACAAACAGATAAATAAATAAATCTTTGATTTTGTGTAAGGTTCCTAACTTATTTATCAAAACCAGTCGATTAATTGAAGAAGGGTTTAATATAGAGAAGGGGGTCAAAGTTGCATTATAAAAGATCTGATAAAAAGCCCAAAGAACAATACACTTAAACCTGATCGACAAAAATCCAATGTCATTTGTAATATATTAAAAACATGCATTCCTAAGATCATTTTCTTTTCGTTATAGTTTATTAAAAATAAGTTTAACGAGTCGAAACGCCGACACACATGAAAAGAATTCTATTTTATATTTGCTAAGGCTATAACAACACATACACACCTTATATATATATATATATATATATATATATATATATATATATATATATATATATATATATAGAATATGGTTATCACTATTTCACTTGGAGACTCTTTTGTTTAATATACGTTTTGCGGTTTAGTAGTGGAGTGCTGAATATCTGTGATAGAAGATCTGGTATATATATATATATATATATATATATATATATATATATATGTGTGTGTGTGTGTGTGTGTGTGTGTGTGTGTGTGTGAGAATGGGAAATGAATCCGACAATATGAGATGAAAAAAAGAGTAAAGAAAGAAATGTAATGGATAGAAATGAACTCCATCGATATCACTTTTAACCGATATCACTTACACATGTGTTTCGGTCTGTTTATCAAAACGCATACGGATTTACGTTATTATTATTATTATTAAATAATCAGATGGAGTTGAAATGATGATGATAATAATAATAGGAAAAATGCATAAAATGTTCCGTACACAGATTTTGCCGACCTTCATCAGAGTATTATTTTTATTTTTTGAGTTGGAGATAAGAATAGAATTTCAAAATTTTCGAAAAAGAATATTTTAAAAAAATGTTTATGAACGCAGATGTCGTTTAGGGACGGTTAAACAATTTTTTTTAAAGTTCTGGTGGATGGGTATAATTTGTATTGCAAAGATTGAAATGTTATTATAAAACTTGTTGATGTTTGAATGAGGTGTGTTTACATGTTATTGTTTGGGGTAAGAAAAAGGAAAGAAGAAATAAATCGGTGAAAACCGAAAAAAGTTAACACCTTAAAATTATATATAAGAAACACATACCCCCCCATATATATATATATATATGTATAATGTGTGTGTCTGATGAATGCGTAGAAATCGTGACACACACACACACACATACACACACATACATATATACATATATATAAATACGAGTATCCAATTGACTGGTATGTTGGGGATAATTCTATTTGGGATCAACAATATCTCATGTACTTCCTCAATGCATGCTCATCTTGATACACACTTATAGATTTACACAAGATTTTTACAAATCCCCAAGAGAGCTCAATCCATGATTATTAATAAATTAATTATATACAGAGCAATGTTTACACTTTCAATAAGAAAGGAAAACTTAACAAATCGTCATTTTATTATTTATTTCGACCAGAACTCAATAAACGAGCTTAGTCTCAACTGACAACCAACTAAATAATAACTAAAAAAAACAAAACAAACTAGAATAGAGAAAATATTTCCTTCTCTTTCTCTTATTTTACAAGACCAGTAATATATGTACACACACAACACACACACACACACACACACACACACACACACACACACACATATATATATATATATATATATATATATATATATATATATAATAATGTTGTTCTCGTTCCAACGGGAGAAAATGTAATATTTTATAAAAAAAAAAGAAGAAGGTCCGCAAAATGTATTGTTCTCAGAAAAAATGTTTTATTCTTTTGATTTACATACGCAACACGTGTTTCAGATATTCTGGTATCTTCTTCAGGCTTTGGTCAATACATATATTGATATACACATATATATATATATACATATACACATATAGGTTATGTGTTTCTGTAATTTTTTGTTTTATATATATATATATATATATATATATATATATATATATATATATATATATATATATGAGTAAGGAAATGAATGACGGTATATATAGATGAAATTATATGAAATTTCTTCAAATATGCATTGCCATATTGCAATGAGTCGATTTTATTAAAAAAACTTCTTCAAAGCATAATGATAAGAAGACAATTGTGACCGTTTTATGTAACTGTTACATCACACGTTTTGAAAAAATAATATTTCCAGTTCAAATTTAAATAATCTCTTTTTTTGCTTTAAAGAATCCAGAAAAATTTCTTAAAGAAGAAAACAATCATATCATAAAACGATCATAATATCTTCTTATCAATATGCTTTGAAGAAGATCTTTTTGATAAAATCGAAATATTGCAATATAGGCAATGCAAAGTTGAAGAAATAAATTCAGTTAAACAACATCTGTCTTTTTTTCATATCATTTTATATATATATATATATATATATATATATATATATATATATATATATATATATATATTCTCCCAATTTTCTGATAGAAAATGTTCGCCTCTGACTGACAGTCCCCGATAGCCATGTGGGTAAGGAGCTTGATTCTGTCGGGTTTTGTTCCCGGCCAGAGGTAGCTGTTAAAAATGACGAGCCGCACTGATGAGACGTAAACGTTGAAATGTGGATAACTGGAAAATTTTAAATATATATATATATATATATATATATATATATATATATATATATATATATGAGTATAGATAAAAGGATATGAAAACACCACAATGCTGTTAAAGTGAAAACATTTTATAACATATTCATAGCTAATATTGAACAATATTTCGATTTATAAAAATATTTCAATATTTAATATTTTTATATTTATATATATATATAATATATATTTTATAATAAATATTATATATATATATATATAATATATATATAATTTTATATAAATATATATTTTATAATAAATATATATTTTATAATATATTTTATTATATATATTTAATATTTTATAAATATTTTGTCAATATTAACTATGTGTTATACAATGTTTTCACTTTAACAGCATATTGTGTTTTTTCATATCCTTTTATCTATACTCATACCGACGGATTCATTTCCTTTCTCATAATATATATATATATATATATATATATATATATATATATATATACGAGTGTCTGATACCCTCCGAGCACTATCCACCAGATTGACCCCTATAGCCTAAGAAACAACGGTTTTAGATCCACCTAATATTGTCCAATCGTCGAGGCACTTGTAACCCGAGTGAAATTTCTTGAATCATCTGGTGAGTTAAACCTTTTATCTGATTTTACAACTGCACATTCGTCATTTGCCCATTTTTTTAAAGATGTATTCTTACACAACCAAATTTTTTTTTAAGACTTATCTTTTACTCTTGTATTCTTGTAATGTATTACTTCACAGAGGAAATAAAGAAAAAGCTGGCATCAGAATCAAGAGAGTGTTTTCTAACTATTACTATGTGGAAAAAAACTTGTACATTATTGCCTTCCCAATATCTCTTCTTCTATTAATAATGGAGATTCGCTTCCGGTTTTTGTCTGTAACAAAAATTACGTCACTGCTTACGTTCTATATCTATAAAAAAAACTTGCTCCTTGCTGATGACAAAACATATGTTGATCAGAGTTAGAAGAGTGTAAACACAGAGTAAATGGCACTGGTAACTGTCAGTTGGTCTGATGATCGCACAGCCGTGAAACTGAGAGTCACCAGCCACAATTGAATCTGCGTCTACGCTATTCTAACATACGGATAAACGCAAATAGATATATGTTTTGTTTGTTTGTTTGTTGTTGTTTGAGAGAGAGAGAGAGAGAGAGAGAGAGAGAGAGAGAGAGAGAGAGAGAGAGATATATAGCTAGAGAGATTGAGAGAGAGAGGGGAGATAGATAGAGTGATTGAGTAGAGATAGATAGATAGAGAGATTGAGTGAGAGAGAGAAAGAGAGAGATGATATATATATATGTAATATATATATATATATATATAGAGAGAGAGAGAGAGAGAGGGGGTGAGTGCTCGTGAGTGAGGGCGTGTGCATAGTTATAAAAAGTGAGAAAGAGAGGAAAGATACGGCATTGCGAT
>CM042159.1:2011090-2018590 GCA_023376005.1 Doryteuthis pealeii | reverse complement strand
CTGACTCTACAACAAACTACGGGTAGAGAATTATGACCCACTAGAATCACCTTGTACAAGAAACTTGGTACCACACCAAAGAAAGATATTATATATATTATATATATATATATATTATATATATATATATATATATCATCATCATCAGCAGCAGCAGCAGCAGCAGCTGCAGCATCCTGTCGTGCTGTCAGCACGGATATCCATGACAATCTCTCGCCATCCCTCCCTATCATTCATTGCTCCTGGGAGATCCTCTGCGCAGCACCCAGCATCCGTGCAAATTGATCTATGTACGTTTTTGCTGATATTATCTCTTTCTAAATTAGTTCCCTTTGAATGCTACGCATCGGTAATACCATTGTTCCGATTTCTTAAGCAGCCGGAAGTCTTCAACTGACACTACCTCCAGTTCATTCCGGTCTATGAACATTGTTCTCATCAGTTTCTAAATAGTAACCGCAAAGTTGAATTTTGAAATTTAGACACAGGAATAAATCACAAAGATTCCTTTCAGGGGCTGTGATAAAGGAATAGCCTTATATATATATATATATATTATATATATATATATATATATATATATATATTAATCCCCCCGCACAAGTAGGATATGACACAATTTCAATCTTTGAAGCAGAGGTTAATGAGTTTAAATAATAAGTTTTTCCTTCTTTTAGACTGGTTTCCTAACCGAAATTGAAGTGTCCAGTTTTCCTTACTATTTACCCATAACTGGAGGCAGCAATGTAGGATGTATATCTTTCGAAATGAATGTTTTTATAAGCCAAAATCTATGTGTCCAGAAAGTACAGAATACTGATTTTTTTATTTTTTTATTTTTCAGGTTCGCAACCCTCATTGTAAATATTCTCATCAATATCAATTCACCACCAAATTTTCTTCAGTAAGTTTTATAATTAGTCGAAAGTAAATGACTTCTGTCAACTAAGAATTTGCGCCTTGGAAGGATAAAATATGAGCCTCTTAATCCTGTGTTAACAGATTTTGTTCTTGTGTTACATTTTCATCAGACACTTAACTAAACACACTTGTATTAATCGAAATTATTCAGCTGAATCTGAATTCTGAGAGGTAAACATGAACGGGGCGTTTCCACACATGTTCTAGATCAACTTTGATCAGCTGATTTTTAATCAGGATTCCTTATATATATATATATATATATATATATATATATATATATATATATATATATATAAACACACTCACACATATAATATTAAATATATATACATACACACAAATATATATATATACAGATATATACATACATATATTTATACGCACATATATGTATATATGCATTTATATTATATATATATATATATATATATATATATATAAGGCATAAACAGAGGTAAATGGATAGATAATAGATACACATACAATTAAAAACAAACTGATTTACATACATGCATACATACATATATACACACACATATACACACACACACACATATATATATATATATATATATGTATATATATATATATATATATATATATACAGAGAGGGATGCCTACAAATATAAGAATATATATATATATATATATATATATATATATATATATATGTAAGTGAAAGTAAAGTCAACGGGGCGGTATAAAGTCGGTATCAGCCAGTCAGCGAGGGAGTCTATCCCCTTTTCAATAGCGCTAGACCAAGGAGATTGTTTTTAGCATCTGAGGTGGAGCGCCACACCTAACATCAGCTCCTTACTTTACCGCACAGATCCCTGTGCTACTCATACGCTGAGTTGGCGGGGACCGGAATCGAACTAGGAACCTTGTGGTTTCTAGCCGAACGCTCTACCGACTGAGCTAACCCGGCCCCTATAGATAGATAGATGGTAGGGTGTCCTGAACGTGATTACGTTTTACTATAGTGAATATGAAAACAAATGTTTGTACTTAAATATTATGATAAAAGATATAATCACCTTTATTTTCAACGACCGCAGCCATAAAATGAAAAGAACGTTATAATGAGAATTTCTGCCACATCTTCCAGACTCTCAAATTAATTAGCAATAGAATTCCATTTCTTTGACTCACTAGAACATTTCGTAAGGTGCAGTAGATATATAGTTACGATGGGCTGAGGAGGAGGAAAGTCAGCAGACACGCGTCGTCGTCATGGTCAATTGATTTAAGTCAACAGATTATCTTCCTGTTTCTCGTCTTGGCTTGGGGTGAAACTGCTTACTGTTTGTTCACACCAAATAGCTGGACCGTCACATTCATTCACAATTCTTCACAGATCGACAAAGTGTAGTACACAGGAATTTCTTTCTTTAATCAATTTATTGTCTCAGACAGTTTTCCAAGAGAAAGAGGAGAATCTCATTCGGATTAGTTTCCTGTAACTTGTTTAAGTTTTCTTTGTATCCTTCGTTACGTTCGGCTTAATTGATCTTCTGTTTTCGGCTATTATCAACTTAATTCGTCCAGCCGTTAAGTCCAAAGTTCTACCTCGGGCACGTACCGTTCAAACATCTGACCCAAAACTAACTGCTGCTTCCCAGAGCAGGTGTCTTTTATGCCTTATCGTCTGGAACATTCCAGAAGAGAAAACCTTCTCCAAGTTTCTCCAATATTCCGAAACATTAAATCTCTCGTCACTCCTAAGAAACTTGATTAGCCAGATCAAAGGGAACTAAACCCTTTTTAGTCGCCATGGAGTCTGGCTTTTGGCGAAATTGCTTATACAAGAAAACTTTTGTTTGTTTCTAGCCAGTAATGGGAATTTAATTATCTCACTCGGATTACTGGGGTCACCTGCTTTACCCCACGGCTAACCTCAGATATCGTTTTTTCTTTTAGGATTTAAGACACCTGCTTGATTAAGTCACAAATTGATCAATTATGCACTAATCATCTTTTAAACCTAATGTTCCAGTCTCAGTATTCTTTCATTTAAAATTGAATTGAATTTTGGTCTTAAATAACCCATAAGGAGTTGATATGCCGTTAAACTTATAAACTAGACCTTGCCGTCCCTCTCTTTAAATCATTTAGAAGAATTTTCTCGGCAAGTGTCTAACGAACTGAAATGTCAAGAACACCACTGCCATATTATATATATATATATATATATATATATATATATATATTATACCAACCCCACCATACGAGCAGGATGTGACACAAGGCCGAATTCTTAGGCAGAGTTTATCAGATTTGAATTCAGGGTTTTTCTTCTTTAGACTAGTTGCCTAACCATGGTTAAAGATCCCAGTCTGTCATACTATTTTACCTATAGCTGGAGGGAGAATTGTTGGATGCATACCTTTCCCAAGGGTATTAGTGCTATGGGAAATGCGTTGTCCAAAATTTGAATTTTTGTGGGTATGTCCATTTCTAACGTCGATAACTATCACACAACACCTGGGTTATTCACTATTATCCCCCTAGCTATGGGTAAATATTAGGGCGGAGAGAGATCAGTCTAGAAAAAAGAAAAAAATTCGAATTCAAACCAGTTGAACCCCGTTTAAAAAAGTGAACATGTATCACATCTCTTGCGGATGGGTCGGTAAATACACACGCACACACACGTACATGTAAAAGCATAACTTTCTGGTGTTTCAGTAATTACTTTATTATTACTAGCAAATATATGCACCCTCCGGGTACAAGTATTTAAGTTTTAATGTAATAAAATATCATATTGAGTTAGATAGGCTAATGAAACTAAATAAGAATGCAGATAAAAAGATTTTAAACGGAGTGGGGTATAATCGAAAAATAGAACAACTTTGAGACTAACTTTTCTATTATTTTCCATCACTTCCATCTTTAATTACTAAATTTTCCTAATTTAACCATTTAGTTGAAATAGGAAGTAAAGAATAAAATTACCGTTACTTCTTCTTGTTAATGGATTTCTTTTAAGATTTATCCCCGAGAATTTTGCTCATATTCAATAAGATAAAATCAAACAATTAGAAATCAATAATACTAAGCCCATATTTATTAAAATCCAAGTTTTAATATCGATATGCAAATTAGCCTTCCCGTTCACACTGTAAATCGCTATTGTGTTGTAAATATAAATACATTGCATATTGCTAGTATGTAGATATGGTCAACAGTATTTGTATTGTAAAACAATTTTATTAATAATTAAGGTTTAAACAAAAATAAATTCATGGAGAATGTGATGTAAACAACCAAGGGAATTCTAACATGAGTAGTAATATATTTTCGGTTACAGACAGACAAACACACAATCTCCATTATGATAAGATTCGCATTATTTTCAAATAGCTTGAAATACAATTTAAAAGCCACACTGCGATTATCAGGTTTTAAATTTTGAGTCTCTCTACTTGACATTTTCTGAAAATCGATTAAATCGTCCAATTAGTACGGAAGAATCTATTTTGATAGGCACGTTACTTATAAATATAAAATGATTTTCTTGCAGCGGTTCAGTCGGCCTCAAACGCAGTAAGCTTTGCTATATTTTCTTCAGTCTTATCTCCTATATCCTGGATGCTGATTAATGATCTAGAGTTCAAGGAGATCCCTTTTATTATCATCCTATTTCTAAATCTGAAACTGGAAGTTTTTTTTTTTTTAAGAAAGGGGAACGTCATGGTATTCCTGGAAATAACCGGGGATTCTCCTGTTCATAATTACTTAGTTTATTGACTCAGTACGGTTTTAGCTCAGTCGGTAGAGCGTTCGGCTAGAAACCTCAAGGTTCCTAGTTCGATACCGGCCCTCGCCAACTCAGCGTATGATTAGCACGGGGATCTGTGCGGTAAAGTAAGGAGCTGATGGTAGGTGTGGCGCTCCACCTCAGACGCAAAAACAATCTAATTGGTCTAGCGCTAGTGAAAAGGGGATAGACTCCCTCGCTGACTGGCTGATACCGACTTTAGACCACCCCTACGACTTTACTTACTTACTTCGTGATGAGAACGGCCATTAATGATTTTTAAAAGTATCTAATATCTGTGACATAAATTGAGACCTTATGCGGATGGAAATTGTAAGCCTATTAGTTGGCTTCACTAAAATATGCACACACACAAAGTTTGTATCTCACGTATGGCACACTGTACAAACTTTGTGTGTAACTATTTGGCCAAGGTCAAGCATAAATCAACTTGTATACGTACAATTTATTGTGAAAGTGTGTATCGTGTGTGTGAGTGTGTGTGGATGAGTAGGATGCGACACATGGTCATTTTGAAGCGAAATCAAACAGGTCTGAATTCAGAGTTTTTTATTTATTAGACTAGTTGCCCAACCAAGGCTAAAGAGCCCAGTCCACCCTAAAGATTTACCCATAGCTAGAGGGAGAATAGTATATAAGCCAACTTGTTGTGTCATGGTTATCGTCGTGGGTAATGCACTAAGCAAATCAAGTTCAAATTCTGGGCGTACCTAATCGTACGCTATAATTTAGGTTTCAAAAAGTCACGTGGTACGTAAGTTTATACGTTACCCTGTGCCACTTACAAACCTGTGTGCAGGGCAGAGCTTGATTTCTACATAAAAATCAGTCTCCTGACTTTATTATCATTATCAGATCGTGCTGACAGCACGGATTCCCATGACACTCTCTCACCACTTGTTCCTATCGGTCATTGCTCCTTGCAAGTGTCCTCATGATATCCAGTATCCGTACAGAGTTGTAAATTTTAGCTGGTTGGTTCACTCTGGTGTGTCCATGTGTAGGTCTCCACATAATAACGTCACTTATGAGTTCGTCCTTATTTTCAAGCAGTGTGTAGTATTTTTTGTTCGTCTTACTTGAATGATCTGTGTGATTGGATATGTATATTTACCAACCCTCTGCACGAGCAGGATGCGACACAAGGTCAATTTCTTAAGTGGAGTTTATCAGGTTTGAATTCAGAGTTTTCCTTATCCTAGACCGTTTGTCTAACCATGGTTAAAGAGCTCAGTCTGCCCTACTATTTACTCATAGCTGGTGGGAGAGTAGGATTCATACCTTTCCCAAGGGTATTAGCGCTAAGTGAAATGCAATTACCACTTCCAGGATTTGAACTCGGGGCGACGAGTCCATTTCCCAAGACTTTAACCATTACACCACGTGCTTCCTTTGTGATAGGATATAAGTGACCGTGCAGTAGCTTTTAGTGGGGTGTTGTTTGCAGGATTTGTTTAAGACAGCACGCAAAATCCTTGAATTATTCACAACAATTTTATCCAAACGTTCCATTAAAGTCCAAGTGGGGTAACCATACAGTAGTACTGACACGGTTACAGCTTGGACGAATTCTCGATTTATGTTATCAGAGAGATACTATTTCAGTATGATAGATAATCTGTCTTTAGCAGTCCATGCCCTTCCAATATACGTATTGACATCGCTTTCTGTAGATGAGATATTACTACCAAAGTAATTGAACTCGTCTACTAATTTCTGTTAATTTCAATTTAATCTTCTTAACCATCAAGAAGAAATTCAGAAATAAATTTCATAGCCAATAAAAATCCACTTCCTCCTTCCGGAAGTGAATGAAAAATGTTTAAAATACAATTTTGGTGTTTCAAATTCGAATACCTGCTCTTATCCATAGGATGGTCCGAAAGTCTTTTCACCCATAACCTAAATGTAATTTCTAATTAAAGTAAAAGTAAAAACAGAGTAGCCTATCAGCTGGACAGTGAGGGAGTCTATCACCTTTTTGCTAGTGCTAAACTAGGGAGAATGTTTTTTTGCATGTAGCACCACACCTACCATCAGCTCCCCACTTTACTGTACAGATCCAAGCTGTGCTACTCATGCCCTGAGTTTGGCGAGGGCCTGTATTGAACCCAGAATCTCCATCTTATTTAAAATGCATAAACTCTGAGTTCAAATGATTTAAAATTGGACAAGGTAATATGACGATGTCCTGTTTGCAAATAATTTACTCGTGAAACTCTATTCGTTAGATAACTTTAAATATACACGAAAATAAAACAAAATATATACGAATCAATAATACCGGGCATACATTTATTAAAACTTGTTTTAAAAAAACAATGAGGACCTTCTAAGGTTGCATATATATATATATATATATATATATATATATATATATATATATATATGAGAAGTAAACAAACAAACAATGTGTTTGATATGGCCTTAGCCGACAATCTTTTGGGGAGAATATGTTGACAGGCGGGGATGACTTTAATTAAGTACATATCCCCCCCCAAAAAAAAATATATATATATAAGTCGTCGGGGCGGTATGGGCCATACAGCGAGGGAGTCTATCCCCTTTTCACTAGAGACCAAGGTCTAGGTGGAGCGCCACACCTACCATCAGCTCCTTACTTTACCGCACAGATCCCTGTGCTACTCATACGCTAAGTTGGCGAGGGCCGGTATCGAACTAGGAACCTCATGGTTTCTAACCGAACTCTCTACCGACTGAGCTAAACCCGGCCCTCTGTCTTTCCCTAAGCATTGGTTTGGTATGTGCAGGTGTATTTCCGTGTAGTCTGC
>CM042159.1:1976090-2006090 GCA_023376005.1 Doryteuthis pealeii | reverse complement strand
TATATATATATATATATATATATATGCTCTATTTAGTGTATTGAGCACTTTTTATATATTCAGCTTAGACAAATCTTTCGCTGCTTTTTCCTTTGTCCATTCATTATGACACCGATTATAATTATTTTAAGACAGTGTAAGTATTTTGGTATTTTCTTTTTTTAAATATGGTTGGCCATGAATGGCGACCCGTGATGCTTAAGGATGGTATCCTGGTGGCTGAGCGGTCTATGACATGCAACCCCACTTTGCCCCTTACTAAGGTTAGACGGAAGGTCGGTTTGGCCTTCACCGGTCAATAGGCTAGTCTCACCAAGCCCTAGATCATATATGACTGTCCAAGCCATATTCGTCCTATGGCAAATCCTCAACCCTATTTTTCATATATGTTGGGGAAGGCAGTGGCTGAGTATCTAAGTGTCCTGGATGTGACGTTAAACTGCGTCTAGGGATGAGGTTCAAGTTCTGGAGCTATTCGGAATGTAGAGTAGCCCTTTATCGCCATAACTCTGATCCGGAGAGGTAGTACCTGTTAGCGTCCTATATATGGGTTAAATAGATAAACATTTGTTTAACAATTAGTTGAAATACTGAATAGCCAACAAGAACGAATCAAACAAAATGTCTTCGGCATAAAATAACTCAATAAGGGTTGTCATGCCATAAAGTTCAACCAACCGAAATTCATTAAAAAATTTGAGATATTTCTCTACAGAAAATTATCAGAGTTGATCAATGTCAATTTTATCTGGTTGGTTCACTCTGGTGTGTCTATGCGTAGGTCTTCACAGAATAACGTCACTTATGAGTTCGTTCTTATTTTCAAGCAGTGTGTAGCATTTTTTGTTCGTCTTACTTGAATGATCTGTGTGATAGGATATAAGTGACCGTGAAGCAGTTTTCCCGTGGGATGCTGTTTGCAGGATTTGTTTAACACAGCACGTTTGCATGTTGTTTCGACAATTGTTCACATTTTTGTCATTTTTCTGTAGCTCAATTTAGAAAACTTCCCTATTGGCTCCTCGTTCTTTTACAGTATGAATCTTCTGTTCAAAAGTAAAAGGGGCCATTTGTTCCAGAAAACATGTGTGTATGTGTGGCTAGTTTAGTATTGTATTAAATTCCTCTTTGATTTTATCTTTATTGAGAGTGTTATTTATTTGAACCATTTATTTATTTGATAATAATTCACAATCTATTTGTTGTCCACCTGATGAAGACAAAGACATTTATTAAATTACTTTTTGAATTTCGGCTAGTAAGTAGATATATGGGTGGCCTATCTGACCACCTGCTCAATCCGTTACTTTTTGGAAGTGACCTTTCTTTTGAACATCATCCTGGGTGGTTTAAAAGACATTAAAATTACTACTTAGAATTGAGGATAGCCGATAAATAAATACGAAGCCCATTACCAATTAAATATCGGCTTTGAAGTCGGCAAAGCAAAACCACCCACAGAGGCGGGGCAACGGAACAAGTAAATAAAATATAAGTACATTCGAGATTTCATTTTTTTTAAAGAAAAGTTATATAAATAAGAACATAGTTAGAATTCCAGAAAAGAGTTTCTGATCGTCAAGTAGCCAGGATGATAAATAATTTTGAGTGAAAACAACCACTTCAGGATTATGGGAAGAAGAAAGTGTCAAACAATTTGGGCCAAAATGGAGAAGAGCATGAACAAAATGGAAATGAACAATGACCAGGATTAAATCTAGATACAATATATATATATATATATATATATATATATATATATATATATATATATATATATATATATATACATATAGGAGAATATGTGCTTAATTGAAGCCGTACATAATTTTGAAAATTAATTAATTAATAATTGATGAATTAGGCTGGCATACCTATTCAAATGTAAGGCTAAACAAATGGAAAAAAATCAATCTCTGTATGTACATTTCAGCCTAGAGATTGATTTTTTCTCGATTTCTTTAGCCTTACATTGGAATAGGTATGCCCGCCTAATTCATTAATTATTAATTGATTAATTTTCAAAATTAGGTACGACTTCAATTAAGCACATATTCTCCCAAAAATTGTCAGCTAAAAAGCTATTTCAAAACACATTGTTTTTTGTTTACTTCTCATATATATATATATATATATATATATATATATATATATATATATATATTTTAGGTATGTGCTATTGGACAACACGGAGTATTCTTTCTTCATATTTTGGATTTGGATTTTTTCCAGTCTTCTTGCGATTTTTCTTGAGTCTGGATCCAATTGGTATATAATATTTCCCATACTTATATCCCGAGTACTTTCTACTGTTTCGCTAGTCGTCATCCTGGGGTTCATAATTTGGTTTTAAGTTCATGTTTTTTCATTTCTTTTATCTATGTTTTTATTAAATTATTTTTTAAGAATGGGGTGTAAGTTAAGTGTTAGTTATTAAAGATATTTAATACGTTGTCTCTGACTTTAAAATATTAAATATCTTTAATAATTAACACTTAACTTACACCCCATTCTTAAAAAATAATTTGATAAAAACATAGATAAAAGAACTAAAAGAAAAAGGAAGAAAGAATACTCCGTGTTGTTCAATACACAACATTCAAATTTTATATATATATATATATATATATATATATATATATATATATATATATATATATATGTGTGTGTGTGTGAAGAGAGGAAGTAAATCCGACGGTATGTAACATATCAAGAAAAATGAAAAAACACAGGTTTAAATGGGTTAAGTGGTGAGTTTATTGGCCGACGCTGCAGTGTTTCGATCTATTGAATAGATCATCTTCAGGGCATAAGATAAGAAATTATATATCACAGAATGATGAGAAAAAGTGAGTGGTAATCCTTGTTATTCAGTCTGTTTAAAATATATATATATTATATATATATATATATATATATATATATATATATATATATATATATATATATATATATATAATGCCTTCTTCAGGCATTTCTTGTCGGACTCGGGAACCTTCTTTTCTAAAAGAAGGTTCCCGAGTCCGAGAAGGTTTCCGAGTCCGACAAGAAATACCCGAAGAAGGCCGGAGGGCATATCGGCCGAAACGTTGTACAAATAACAATAAAGATGATGACAATAGTCCGAATAACGCAGACAATACTATATTAAAACTATATAACAAATTTTGTTTCAAAGTAGTTGTTTTTTTAATCTACTGGATGTATTTCTTTTCCAACCCCTCTGCATGAGGAGGATTTGACACAAGGTCAATTTTTAAACAGTATTTAACTTGAATTCAGAGTTTTTTTCTCCTAAATCAATTGACATATCAATATTAAAGAGCCCAGTTTGCTCTACTATTTACCCATGGCTGGTGAGATAATAGTTGGATACATACCTTTCCTAAGGGTATTAGCACTATGTATAATGCAAACAGTCTCGTCCAGGATTTGAAATTGCGTCACAGTGTCTATTTATTATTTATATTTTTATTATATATATATATATATATATATTATTATTTATATTTTTGCTTGAAGGCAATTATAATGCATGTATCGTATAAAATTCGATAATTATAGAAAATAATCTTGACAAGAGAATCCCGCAAAGGATAGCTCGCTATGTAGAACACCGTACAGACTGTTTCGACTTTATTAAGTCTCTTCAGCGATGTATACTAACGACTCCCCTCCGACAGGAATCGAAACCGGGACTTCACAGGCATAGTCAGAGACCATATCCGTTCGGCCGCCGGTACATAGCGAACAATCCCTGCGAAATTACCCTTGTCAATGAAACTACTACACGCCTCTACCATAGCAGGTAAGTGGACGTTTGCGGGATTCTCTTGTCAAGATTATTTTCTATAATTATCGAATTTTATACGATACATGCATTATAATTGCCTTCAAGCAAAAATATAAATAATAATTTATTCAACGGTGCTTCTATAAACAAACAAACATCCAAAAATCTTATATATATATATATATATATATATATATATATATATATATATATATATATTAAATATTGCTCTGTATTTAATCTAAATTATAGATTATTATACATTGAGCTCTCTCTAGGGATTTATAAACATCCTAGTATTTGCACCTAGTAAAACATGCAATAATTATACAGTGAGATGTTGAAGATCCCATGTAGAATCATCTATTATAACCAGTTTTGAATACCTTACACACACACACACACACACACACATATATATATATATATATATATATATAGAGAGAGAGAGAGAGAGAGAGAATTGATTGTGTTTGTAAGGCCAACTTGTGATTATATCTGATGTACTTTGTAAATATTTTTTCTTTGAATTGACATTGAATCTGTACAATGTACGCAATTCCCTAACCTCTAGATATAAAATTATTTAATCAATCAATCAATCAGAATCGAAACTGTTAATGTTCAAAATGTTAGCTCAGTCAGTAAAACGTCCGCCTGGGAACCACAAGGTTCCTGGTTCGATACTAGCCCTCGCCGAATCAGCGTACGTGTAGCACAGGGATATGTGCGGTAAAGTGAGGAGCTGATGGTAGATGTGGCGCTCTTCCCCAGGTGCTAAAACAATCTCGTTGGTCTGGTGCTAGTGAAAAGGGGATTGACTCCCTCACTGTCTTGCTGATACTGACTTTAGGCCACCCCACGACTTAACTTACTTTACTTACATAATTGATAGGTTGTCTCTAACTAAATGAACGCTAGAGTAGAAATTAAAAATAACATTCTGAATGATGTAAAAAATCTTAAAAGTTAATCTACAGGGCTTGATCTTTCGCTGACCTTGGGACTGTACCCTGATTGGTCAGTTCAGTTCGTGGGAGAGGGAAGCGGACTTGGAATTTGTGGAGTTGAGCTAAGTTTTTCGGAGGTGACAGACGTGTCTTCAAGATGGCTATTTCTCTCACGCGTGATGGTCAACTGAGGCTAAATAAAGACGTCTTAATCATATTCAAATATTCATGTTCCTTTCTAAAAACAACAACAGACACAGAGATGAATAAGACCCATGAAGTTTCAAAAGAGAAGACCAGAAGCACAAAGAGAGAACCAGCACAGATGTTAGTTACCCCCTTTTTTTTTATATCGGAGGGGATTTCTTAGGAGGGTTTTATTTTGCCGAATGGCCATCTCCTTTTGGGGTAATTTCTTCCTTTGATTGATACGGGCTTCTGTTGTGATTACTCCGGTTGTCTGTGCCCATTCTTTTTATTTTTGATAATGAATGCAAGACTTTATTTTTTTAGACGTCTTTATTCAAACCGAAGCCCAAAAGGGTTCAACCGCACGGTGAGATCATGGCTTACTGGGGAACAGACGACCATCACGTCTGGCCCCTTCGACTAGTCGCCAAATTTCTGACTACTCTAACTCAGTTTCCTTCTCACGCTTTGCCTTTAGCCAATGAGAAATTAATGGCTAGGTCAGTGAAAGGTGAACTGTTATGAATAAGTTCTATAAAGGTCATGCAATTTGGACAAATGGTAAGTTTCAATTTACTTGAATTTTACTACACTACAGTCATAATTCGTTGGCAACCTCTAAATTATGTTACACAGAGACTCTGATCGACGATAACCGACCGAACCAGTATAGAAGAGGCCACATATTAGGGTAAAAAATTGTTTGTTTTCTTTTATGGCATATCAACCTCGGTAGGCCATTTAAAAGGTCCGTGGCGATAGTTTAGATATTATAAAATGATAAAGAGCTCTAATTAAAGCAAAGTATTGTGTTAGTTAACTAAAAACAAACTATCCCAAAATCAAGCACAGAATATCCTGCCCAGATTAAGAATAACATCTTCTAGTCTAGATAAGGTAGCAGAATCTAGAGGGAAGATAATAGCCATTCAGATCTACTCAGAAGCTAAGTATTCCAGATAAGTATATCTGTATACAACCACGGGTATCCGAGATGCAGCGATATTGAATGGTATACAATGTATTTACTTAAAGTAATTTTTTATGTAAAAAAAAGTTTTCTACCTTACCCATAGGTAGGACCCTAACAGTTACTAACAGAGTGGACCTGGGAGCAATGGTGATGAAGGGGTGCACCACATTCCCCAAACCCCCAGAACTGGAACTTCACCATCAGATAGAGTTTAACATCATTCCCAGAACATGAATACTCTCAGCCACCACCTTCTAGCACATACATGATAATAAGGGGTTAAATCTTGTCTTAAGGATAATATGGTTGGGACAATCATATAGATGCTAGAGATAGACAAAGTGGAGTGTTGCATGTCATGGACTGCTTAGCTAACCAAGAAGACAGAATAAGGCAAGTACAATATTATAAAAGAAAGTTAAAAGCTACACAACATACTGCATATGACTCTGAGTTTCACGTACATTTTACGTATTATTTATAATTGAGAGAGGAAGGCTTCGGCAGTGCTTGGAGGTGGGCGTTATTTTTCTACTTCGTCAGATGAATATCAGTAATGAGTTGAATTTTTATTTTTCTCTTTATTCATTTGTGACATAATAAGCGTACGTGTTGGTGAAGGAGCATTAAAAGAGGGGAGGGTGGAGGAGAGAAAAGGGAATATAAAGTAAAGTAAATATATAAACGTGTGGGCTTAAACAAATTAAATAAATGGACATTTATATTTATGTTTGGGTAAGCGCCAACTAAGACTATTACCCCCCCCTTTTCCCGTTACGGGGAGGGGGGTAGTCGGTGCCAATAAATAAAAACTGAATTAAAAAAAAAAACAGTATACGCAAACGTCTGACTCTATAAAAAAATTGTGAAATTGCTAGTAATGCTAAAATTGAATGAGATAAAAGGATCCATATGCGTAGTGTAATGGTTATCGTCGTACGATATGGACACAGCGATTCGAGTTCAAATCTTGGGCGAGTTTGTTTGCATTTTACATAGCGCTAATACTCTTTGGGAAAATATGTATATACATTCATTAAAAGTTGCTACCACTTTTTTTTTTATTGTAGTTGCATTAGTAATTAATCCCCACCAAAAAATAAGGTAACAATGGTGTTGTTTGTTAACCTGTGATTTATTCTTAATACTAATATTAATATTTCGAGATAAAATCTCTTTTGCAGAAGAGCACTGGAACTGAATTAGTTGTCGTTTTGTTATGACATTTTTAATTAAATGAAATTTTTTTTTAAAAATGTTACAGATGGTATTTTTTTTATAACTGTATTCTCGTGTTGCATGTTTACGTGAATGTGCTTTTTTGTTTGTACGTGTCCGTATGTTGTCATGCACGTCTGCATGAAAATGTGTGTAGACTGTGACGTTATGACTGTATCCACGCGTGTGTGTTCGTATGAATGACCGTATCCACGTGCGTATGTGCGTATGAAAGAGCGTATTTGTGTTTGGTGGCCATGGTGATGTATAATATTTCGTGTTGGATGTAATATCAATTATTTAATTATTAAAAAAAATACTCATAATATTTCACAAAATATAAAGCATTAATTGTTGTAGATAAGTTCTTCTCTCCTCCAGGGTTTCGGTGTTCAATGTACCTTCTTCAGAACTGAAGAAGGTTTACCCTGAACACCAAAACAGTGGTAGAAAGAAATAGAACCTGCCATTCCACTATACCCCGCAAACTAAACTAACCTTTTAAACTCCACTGAAGAAAGTGTGTTTATGTCAAATCCTGCACGAGCGGAGGGGTTGGTAAATATTCACATACGCAAACTTACCCCTTTACATACAAGATCTTTGAAGAAATGACTGCACCTCTACAGAAGAGTAAGACTCCCCCAATGGGACCACCGTGGGTGGTGATCCGTGATGCTTAAGGATAGTACCAAAGTGGTTGAACAGTCCATGACATGCAATATTCCACTTTGGTCTTTACTTGGGCTAGACGGGCGGTCAGAGTGGGCCCCTCCGATCAATCGGCTGGTCACGTCAAGCCCTAGCAACTATGATTACTCCAACCCTATTGCCCTTATGGCAAGCCCCAACGATTTTATCATATGGGTGACTGAGGGTCTACATATCCTGGGAATGACGTTAAAATTTATCTGATGTTGAGGTTCCAGTTTTGGAGGTTGGGGGAATGTGAGGCACCCCTTCATCACCATTGCTCCCGGGTCCACTCTGACTCGGGGTGGTAGTACCTGTTAGTGTCCCATCTATAGGTTGAATAGAAAAATGTATTCATTAAAAAAAATTGTGTATCCATTAAAAATAAATTTATTTCATAACTTTATCGGCATTAAATGACCCTCTGTGGTTGGTTAGTAAAACAAAACAAAACTAAATAAAACATTTATTGCTCTTATCAACGAACACAAATACTCATTTTAAACTTGACGTCTTTTATTTTCCTCAAGACCCCTGATTCTATCACGTGGGGAGAATTATGAGACAAAGGCCATTTGCATCTGCCCCAGTCAAGCACCCAGTTAATTCTCTATTTTCTAAACCTTTTACCAACCGATTTAGCTATGACGTAACACTCCCAACCAATGAGGGTGCAACGATTATAGGTCAGCAAGGGGTTAAAGGTCGTCAAGCAAAACTACTGTTTTTTTTCCATAATTACCGTTAATTTCCGAATTTAAATACTTCTACAATTCCTTACAAAATGCATAGGCTAACCACTCACTATGTACCGTATTTTGTGAGCATTGCCGTCCCGCAGAGTCACTTGGATTAATTGATTGGGTGATTTATTTTAACGGCATGTCAACCTGTCTATGGGTTTTTATGCATAGGATTGCGTACATTGTTTATATATATGTTTATATTTACATTTGTGTATTGATAGAGGAAGGAGTCAGTAGGGATAGTGATGGAGTAGTGTCCTTTTCCTTCTTCCACCAGACGGTGAGATCCCACGCACGGCGCATCCGGGTCGGTTTCTTTTATCTTGTATGACCTGACTGACGCTGGTGTAGCGAGAGGTCAACGATTCAAGAGATGGCGATCCACGCCTGTTAACGATGAAGCCAGAGGAAACTCTTTTGGGTGGTCTGAATTTCCTCTAATATGCAAGAAGATCGTCGGAACCAGATTGACGGGTGAAATACCGCTGGAGACGTGTAAGTGCTGGTTTCATTTGAAGTTTTCCCTTAGATATCTGGTAATTCCATTCGATAAAGTGAACGATTGGAGGCCCCAGTACCGTTCGTGATTTTGACCTACTGTCGAACTCAGAACGGATGAAACGGAGCCGTCCCCATTCTCTTGTTCTTGGACGACGAATGTGGATGCTAAGTGGGTCCCTTCTGGTAAATCGTCCTCTCTCTCTCTCTCTCTCTCTCTCTCTCTCTCTCTCTCTGAATATATATATATATATATATATATATATATATATATATATATATATATAGGTATATGTAAAAACAAATTTTTTTTGCGATGAAACAAAGAAAATACAGTGCTCAATCACAGTTTTAAATATATATATATATATATATATATATATATATATATATATAAGGTGTGTCAAAAAAGTATTCACATTTTCTGTACTTTTTGACAGGCCTTGATTTCTGAAAAATTAACGTTCCATTATATCATCATCATGTCGTTCTGACAGCTAGGATTCCCATCAATATCTCTCTCTCTTCAGTCTGTCACTCTGCCCTCTCTCTCTCTCTCTCTCTCTCTCTCTCTCTCTCTCTCTCTCTCTCTCTCTGCGTACCTATTAATCATCGCTCCTGGCAAGTCCTCAGCACGGCATTCAGTGTCTACAAGAACTCAGTCTATCATGCTATTTATTGCCATGGATGGAGAATAGTTGGATGTACATATTTACCAACCCCTCTGCATGAGCAGGATGTGAGACAAGGTCAATTTTTTAGGTGAACTTTAACAGGTTTCAAAGTTTTCCTTCTCCTAGACTGGTTGCCTAACCAAGATTAAAGAGCCCAGTTCGCTTTGCTATTTACCCATAGCTAGAAGGAGAACAGGGTGATGCATACTTTTCACGAGGGTATTAGCGCTATGTGAAATGTAGACAGCCTCATCCAGGATTTGAGATCAGATCGACGAGTCCATTTCCTACGACTCTAAGCATTACACCACGCACTTCCAATCGAGAATAGTTAGATGTTTACATTTCCCAAGGATATAAGCGCTATGTAAAATGAAACTAGCCTCGTCCAGGATTTGAACTCGTATCACTGTATCCATTTGTAACTTCGATAACCATTACACAACAGGCACACCCACCATGACACTGAGGAGTGCAGAGTTAGGACTAAAATGTATGGAATGTTAAGGGAACAAAAAATATTGGTTTTAAAAGGAACGGGTTTGACTAATCGATTTTAGTTTAAAAAATGTGAAAAATGTTTATTTTGGTGGGTCTACTCGGTACTTATTTGGGGGTCGCAGGGTTGGGAAATTATGGATAACAGAAAATAACACCCTCCACCCTAAACACACACAATTCAACAGAACATTATTAAACTAAATTTCACAATTCAGAGACGGGCTGGAATAGCAAGAAAATCAGTCATCCAAGACACACACATACACAGACGCATATTCATATGCATGTGTGTGCGTGCTTATATGAATGTATATACATACATATATACATGTATGTATATATATATATGTGTGTGTGTGTGTGCGTGTGTGCGTGTGTGTGTTTGAGTGTGTGTATGTGTGTGTGTGTGTGTATGCAGATGTTTCAAACGTCTTTTATTTATTTGACAAAACCGGTTTTAGACATCAAAATTTCAATAGAAAACGACGCTGGGAAATGTTGTGCTCACACACACACACACACACACACACACATACATACATATATATATATATATATATATATATATATATATATATTATATAATTATTAGAGACCACATATGTTTCTTTGTAGATGATAGGGCGACTGTAGTTCGATGTGATGGACATTGGAAAAAACTCTATTGTGCTCGAAGCATGGAAAATTGTAAAATAAAGAATATTAGCCAAAAATCAAAGTGTGCGTTTGAAGAGGGGATGACTTCACGGAGAATGCAAAATATGGAGCAAATCGCAATTTTGACTGTCGATAAAAATGATTAACCGAATAAGTCAGAGTTATGAATGAATATACAAGAGCTAAACAGGTTTGTAGAGCAGGTTTAGCAATCCAATATAGTCAGAATGTCTACACAGGTTTCATTGAGAGGATCATCAGGTGTATTCTGCGTGAAACTAACTAAAATAATTAAAAAAACAAAAGTAAATAAAATACTCAATCGTAGATCTGCAGCGCGTGGTAGGAACGCTGTGTTTGTTTTAATTGTTGAGATACAGTCGACATCTGTTCAAAATCGGTCTTGGTTTAATTATTTTGGGGATTTAGTATAGGTTGCTATAGCTAATTTCCCTTGCAAAGATAAAACAGAAATTATTATGTTCTATAATTGTGATATATATATACTCACATTTTTGTTATCTTAGTTTGGTTCGATAATAAAAAACGTTCTCAATATATATATTTATAAATAAAAAACGTTCTCAATATATATATTTACCAACCCCTCCGCACGAGCAGGATGTGACACAAGGTCAATTTCTTAAGCGGAGTTCAACAGTTTTGAATTCAGAGTTTTCCTTCTCCTAGACCGGTTGCCTAAACAAGGTTAAAGAGCCCACTCTGCCCTACTATTTATCCATTGCTGGAGGGAGAGTAGGATTCATACCTTTCCCAAGGGTATTAGCACTAAATGAAATGCAATTACCATATCCAGGATTTGAACTCGGGGCGACGAGTCTATTTCCCATGACTGTAACTATTACACCACGCGCTTCCCATAAAAGTTCTCAATATAAGTGACTGTTAATATGTATCTTAGTTAGGATATCGTAGACACGGAGTCAACGGTGCTTGCTATTTCCTACGGCTCTAATCTTTACGCACTTCCAGCATGATATCATATATCATGTTGGAACTCATCTAAATGAGTGAGGCTTAGAACCTTTTGAACGACCCTTTTCTCTCTGTCTGTCTGTCTGTCTGTCTGCCTGTGTTTGTATCTCTGTCTGTGTTTCTCTCTGTTCTGTTCTGTCTCTCTGTCTCTGTCTGTCTCTCTCTGTCTCTCTGTCTGTCTGTCTCTCTCTCTCTCTCTCTCTATATATATATATATATATATATGAAGGGTCCTTCAAAAAGTTCTAAGCCTCACTCAGATAGAAAATTTAACAACCATTTGTATGGTCTTAACCTGCACAGAAGTTAAGATAAAAATCTGAATGTTTTTTTTAGTTTTATAGAAGCCCTTCTACCTGAATGAGGCTTAGAACGTTTTGAACGACCCTTATATATACTAGCAAATATATGCACCCTCCGGGTGCAAGTATTCAAGTTTTAATGTAATGAAATATCTTATTAAATTTTCTAATTTAATAAGATATTTCATTAGGCTTTCTAGGCTAATAAAACTAAATAAGAATACAGATAAAAAGATTTGAAACAGAGGGAGTATAATAAAAGATTTGAAACAGAGGGAGTATAATAAAAAATGGAACAACTGAAACTTACTCTTCCATCACTCTCGTCTTTCATTGTAATTTTTTCTAATTTAAGTATTTAGTTATAAGAGAAAGTAAAGAATAAAATGACAGTTATTTTATCTTGTTAATGGATTTCATTTAAGATTCATTGAAGAGATTGTTGCTTATATTCATTAAAATAAAACCAAACAGTTAGAAATCAATAATACTAAGCACATATTTATTAAATTCGATTTTTTAATATTAATATGCAAATTAGCCTTCCCATTTACACTGTAAACCGCTATTTTGTTGTATATATAAATATAATTGCATGTTATTAGTATGTAGACATAGTTAACAGTATTAATAATGTAAGACAATTTTATTAATAATTGAGGTTTAGATAAAAATAAAATCATGGAGAATGTGATGTCAATAACTAAGAGAATTGTGACTTGAGTAGGAATATAGTTTCGGTTACAGACAGAAAAACACACAATCTCCATTATAATAAGATATATATATATATATATATATATATATATATATATATATAGAGAGAGAGAGAGAGAGAGAGAGAAGGGTCGTTCAAAATGTTCTAAGCCTCACTCAGGTAGAAGAGCTTCTATAAAACTAAAAAAAAAATTATTCAGATTTTTATGTTAATTTCTGTGCAGGCGAAGGCCATACAAAAGTTTGAGGCTTATTACATTTTGAACGATACTTGTATGCGTGTGTGTGGGTGTGCATTAATGTGCATGTGTGTGTTTGTGTGTGTGTGTGTGTGTGTGCATAAGTACTTTCTTATATATACATATATGTATTATTTTAGTTACTGATTTTATAAGTTTACATTCACATATAAGTAAATATGTATTTATTTAAGTAAAGATATATATATATATATATATATATATATATATATATATATATATATATATATATGTGTGTGTGTGTGTGTGTGTGTGTGTGTGTGTGTGTGTGTATGTATATATATATATTAGCTTTAATATTTGCTAATATCCTGGGAATAAAAATTCAATTTGTCTCAGTAAATAAACTGTACTGCGTTGGCCTCATTTGTTTTCAGTACGATTATCGCAGTAACAGAGTGGAAACAAAATTATGGTTTAAAAATCATTTGCGATAGACTGCATCTTTACATACGACAATATTAAAAAGAAATAAATACATTAATAGTGTGATGAATGTTATGAATATAAAGATACATATTATTGCGAAAAAAGGTACACAACGCTGCCGTGTAGAAGACAAATATTACATATGTCACTATATATATATATATATATATATATATATATATATATAAGAGAGAGAGAGAGAGAGAGAGAGAGAGAGAGAGAGAGAGAGTGGGAGAGAGAGAGAGAATGGGAGAGAGCCTTCTCGAACTCAGCAACCTTCTTCCCGAGTTCGAGAAGTCTCCCTAATCCGACAAGAAATACTCGAAGAATGCCAGAGGCCACATCCGACGAAATATTGTACAGATAACAATGAAGATGAGGACAATAGTCCGGTTAATCCAAATAATTCAAATCAAACCTCATCACAAAAATTCAGAGAAATAATATATATATATATATATATATATATATATATGTGTATGTGTGTGTGTGTGTGTGTGTGTGTGTGTTAGAAAATAGAAGAAAAACACGGATCAAACAACACATAACTGAATTTAATTATATTTCGCTTCGGTCTTTTTTAAAACCTTTTTTGAATTCATTTAGAAAAAGTTATTCGTAAAAGACCGAGGCGATATATCATTTGAATTTAATTGTAAATTATTCGATAACCATTTCTTTTCCTCAAATTAATATTTACAAACGTCATATTTTTTTCTTCTCTTACTCCTGATTTATTATCCTTTTAGTAATGTAATATTTATATACTACTTACTTGTTTTAGTTTTGATTTGATATTAAAAGAGTGAAAGACTATAGAATTAGTGGTAGCGGAGTAGGTATTTACCCAGGATCGAACTCGCAAATCAGCAGTAATAGATCCGCGAGACTAGCTTGCTAACCATTGCACAACGATGTGACGCTAAATTGTTATGGTGTATGTGAATCTTAAAATGTTCCAAGTTGGGATACCTAATAAACACCCATAAATCAGCTCCCGATGGTCGAATCAGCTCGAAACGAAAAAATGTGGCGGGAGATTAACATAGAAAAGCTTATTCTAAAAATGTGTAAAAACATATAGTGAAATCATTTCTAATGCATTTTCATAGTAAAATCATTTTCAATGTATTTTATGGTATTTTTTCCAATGCACTTTCGTAGTGAAATCATTTCCAATGCATTTTTACGGAAAATCATTTCCAATCTTACACAGTAAAAATAATTTCGAATTTCTTTTCACAGATAAAATAATTTCCAATGAATTTTCATCGTAAAATAATTTCCAACGCATTTTCATAATATAATGTCCAATGCATTTTTCTAGTAAAAGCATTTCCCATGCATTTTCCTAGAAAAAACATGTCCAATGCATATTCATAATAAAATAATATCCAATACATTTTTCTAGTAAAATCATTTTCCATGCAATTTCCTAGAAAAATCATATCCAATACATTTTCATAGTAAAATCATGTCCAATGAATTTTCATAGTAAAATCATCCTCGAAGGTATTTCTAAAAAATGTTTTCCCAATAATTTGTTTATGAAGTAATTAACAGACCCAGATGTTTTAAATTTTAACTGTGTGCGCGCGGTCATGTCCAGCTCATATAGTATCAGACTAAATTTAAGTAAACAGTTTTTAAATCTCATATTACACCCCATTGGATTTATTATTTTCCTATTTTCTCACACCTAATGACCTCAAATGAATATAAGGGCACATATGAATACCAGAACTGGATTACTGGTAAAATTCTACCGAAGAAAAGTTGGCTTGATTTTTCTACTGGGTTTTTGTTTTCAATTGCATCTGTAGACAGATGTGCTTATTGTGAAAAATGTTACAACGGAAACTTGAACGTATTAACCCCCATATGCAAAACAGAAAGAAGATTGGGTGTTTTTTCCATATGTGATCTACCGAATGGTTTCTAATCCAATATGGGATCTACCGAGTTGTTTACATTCCAATATGTGATCTATCTATTAATATTAACGGGGGTGCTCTTCCAATATGTGATCTATCCATTAATATTAACAGGGTGCTCTTCCAATATGTGATCTATCTATTAATATTAACGGGGTGGTTGCTCTTCCAATATGTGATCTATCTATTAATATTAACAGGGGGTGCTCTTCAATATGTGATCTATCCATTAATATTAACAGGGGGTGCTCTTCCAATATGTGATCAATCTATCAACATGCTAATATGTGAATCTTAATATTAACAGGGGGTGCTCTTCCAATATGTGATCTATCCATTAATATTAACAGGGGGGCTCTTCCAATATGTGATCTCTATTAATACTAACAGGGGTGCTCTTCCAATATGTGATCTATCCATTAATATTAACAGGGGGTGCTCTTCCAATATGTGATCTATCTATTAATATTAACAGGGGGTGCTCTTCCAATATGTGATCTATCCATTAATATTAACAGGGGGTGCTCTTCCAATATGTGATCTATCCATTAATACTAACAGGGGGTGCCTCTTCCAATATGTGATCTATCTATTAATACTAACGGGGGTGCTCTTCCAATATGTGATCTATCCATTAATATTAAGCAGGGGGTGCTCTTCCATATTGTGATCTATCTAATTAATATTAACAGGGGGTGCTCTTGCCAATATGTGATCTATCCATTAAATTAAGGGGGGTGCTCTTCCAATATGTGATCTATATTAATAATTAACAGGGTGCTCTTCCAATATGTGATCTATCTATTAATACTAACAGGGGGTGCTCTTCCAATATGTGATCTACTATTAATACTAACAGGGGTGCTCTTCCAATATGTGATCTATCCATTAATATTAACAGGGGGTGCTCTTCCAATATGTGATCTATCTATTAATACTAACAGGGGGTGCTCTTTCCAATATGTGATCTACCATTAATATTAAACAGGGGGTGCTCTTCCAATATGTGATCTATCTATTAATATAACAGGGGGTGCTCTCCAATATGTGATCTATCTATTAATACTAACAGGGGGCTCTCCAATATGTGATCTATCCATTAATATTAACAGGGGGTGCTCTTCAATATGTGATCTATCTTTAACTAACAGGGGTGCTCTTCCAAATATGTGATCTATCTATTAATATAACAGGGGGTGCTCTTCCAATATGTGATCTATCATTAATACTAACAGGGGGTGCTCTTCATATGTGATATATCCATTAATATTAACAGGGGGTGCTCTCCAATATGTGATCTATCCATTAAATATTACAGGGGGTGCTCTTCCAATATGTGATCTATCTATAATACTAACAGGGGGTGCTCTTCCAATATATCTATCCACAGGGGTGAAATATGTGATCTATCTATTAATATTAACAGGGGGGTGCTCTTCCATATGTGATCTATCTATTAATATAACAGGGGGTGCTCTTCCATATGTGTCTATCTATTAATACTAACAGGGGTGCTCTTCAATATGTGATCTATCAATTAATATTAACAGGGGGTGCTCTTCCAATATGTGATCTATCTATTAAATACTAACAGGGGGCTCTTCCAATATGTGATCTAATCTATTAATACTAACAGGGTTGCTCTTCCAATATGTGAATGGTGCTAATATGGTGATCTATCCATTAATACTCCAGGGGGTGCTCTCCAATATGTGATCTATCTATTAATACTAGCAGGGGGTGCTCTTCAATATGTGATCTATCCATTAATACTAACAGGGGTGCTCTTCATATGTGATCTATCCATTAATATTAACAAGGGGGTGCTCTTCCAAATATGTGATCTATCCATTAATACTAACAGGGGTGCTCTTCCAATATGTGATCTATCCATTAATATTAACAGGGGGTGCTCCTTCCAATATGTGATCTATCTATTAATACAACAGGGGGTGCTCTTCCATATGTGATCTATCTATTAATATTAACAGGGGTGCTCTTCCAATATGTTATCTATCTATTAATACTAACAGGGGTGCTCTTCCAATATGTGATCTATCTATTAATACTAACAGGGGGTGCTCTCCAAGATGTGATCTATCCATTATATATTAAGGGGGTGCTCTTCCATATGTGATCTATCTATTAATACTAACAGGGGGTGCTCTTACCAATATGTGATCTATCTATTAAATATTAACAGGGGGTGCTCTTCCCAATATGTGATCTATCCATTAATATTAACAGGGGGTGCTCTTCCAATATGTGATCTATCTATTAATACTAACAGGGGGTGCCTTCAAAATATGTGATCTATCCATTAATATTAACAGGGGGTGCTCTTCCAATATGTGACTATCTATTAATACTAACGGGGGGTGCTCTTCCAATATGTGATCTATCTATTAATACTAACAGGGGTGCTTCCAATATTGTGATCTATCATTAATATTAACAGGGGTGCTCTTCCAATATGTCTCTATCTATAATATTAACAGGGGTGCTCTCCAATATGTGATCTATCCATTAATATTAACAGGGGGTGCTCTTCAATATTGTGATCTATCTATTAATACTAACAGGGGGTGCTCTTCCAATATGTGATCTATCTATTAATATTAACAGGGGTCCTCTTCCATATGTATCTATCGTATTAATACTAAGGGGTGCTCTTCCAATATGTGATCTATCTATTAATACTAACAGGGGTGCTCTTCAATATGTGATCTATCTATTAATATAACAGGGGTGCTCTTCCAATATGTGATCTATCCATTAATATTAACAGGGGTCTCTTCCAATATGCTGATCTATCCATTAATACTAACAGGGGTGCTCTTCCAATATGTGATCTATCTATTAATACTAACAGGGGGGTGCTCTTCCAATATGTGATCTATCCATTAATATTACAGGGGGTGCTCTTCCAATAATGTGATCTAATCCATTAATACTAACAGGGGGTGCTCTTCCATATTGATCTATCATTAATACTAACAGGGGGTGCTACTTCCAATATTGTCATCATTATATTTAATAAGGGGTGCTCTTCCAATATGTGATCTATCTATTATACTAACAGGGGGTGCGCTCTCCAATATGTGATCTAATCTATTAATACTAACAGGGGTGCTCTTCCAATATGTGATCTATCTATTAAATACAGGGGGTGCTCTCCAATATGTGATCTATCTATTAATACTAACAGGGGTGCTCTTCCAATATGTGATCTATCTATTAATACTAACAGGGGGTGCTCTCAATAGTGATTCTATCTATTAATACCAGGGGTGCTCTTCCAATATGTGATCTATTTAATATTTAAACCAGGGGGTGCTCTTCCAATATGTGATCTATCCATTAATATTAAAGGGGGTGCTCTCCAATATGGATCTATAATATTAAATATTAACAGGGGGTGCTCTTCCAATATGTGATCTATCTATTAATACTATGCTCTTCAATATTGATCTATCTATTAATACTAACAGGGGGTGCTCTTCCAATATGTGATCTATCTATTAATACTAAACAGGGGGGTGCTCTTCCAATATGTGATCTATCTATTAATATAACAGGGGTGCTCTTCCAATATGGGGGTGCTCTTCCAATATGTGATCTATCTATTATATTAACAGGGGGTGCTCTTCAATGTGATTCTATCTATTAATATTACAGGGGGTGCTCTTCCAATATGTGATCTATCTATTAATATAACAGGGGGGTGCGCTCTTCCAATATGTGATCTATCTATTAATATTAACAGGGGGGTGCTCTTGCCATTGTGATCTATCTATTAATAACTAACAGGGGGGTGCTCTTCCAATATGTGATCTATTCTATGCCGGCTCCTTTCCAATATGTGATCTATCTATATATTAACAGGGGGTGCTCTTCAATATGTGATTATTCTTTAATATTAAGCAGGGGGTGCTCTTCCCAATATGTGATCTATCTATTAATATAACAGGGGGTGCTCTTCAATATGTGATCTATCTAGTTAACTAACAGGGGGGGTGCTCTTCCATATGGATCTATCTATTAATACTAACAGGGGGGTGCTCTTCCAATATGTGATCTATCATTAAATACAGGGGGTGTCTTTCCAATATGTGTTATCTATTTACTATACTAACAGGGGGTGTCTTCGCAATATGTGATCTATCTATTATACTACAGGGGGTGCTCTTCCAATATGGATCTATCTATTAATATTAGCAGGGGTGCTCTTCAATATGTGATTATCTAATTAATACTAACAGGGGGTGCTCTCCAATATGTGATCTATCTATTAATACTAAAGGGGGTGCTCTTCCAATATGTGATCTATTCTATTATACTAACAGGGGGGTGCTCTTCCAATATGTGATCTATCTATTAATACTAACAGGGGGTGCTCTTCCAATATGTGATCTAATCTAAATTAATATTAACAGGGGGTGATCTCCAATATGTGAATCTATCTATTAATATTTAACAGGGGGGTGCTCTTCCAATATGTGATCTAATCTATTAATATTAACAGGGGGGGTGCTCTTCCAATATGTGATCTATCTACAGGGGGGTGCTCTCCAATATGTGATCTATCTAGCAAATGATCTACTATCTGATCAACTAACCCTAACCCTAAGCCTTAACCCTCCTACCCTACCCTAACCCTGTTAATGTTAAGGATAGATCACATATTGGAATGTAAAAAACTCGGTAGATCACTTATTGGTTTAAGAACCATTCGGTAGATAGCAGATTGGAAGAACACCAAGATTGAGCAACCAGAAGGCAGAAAAAACATTTCTATAAAAACTGTGAGAAAAGAAACAACATCAACAAATGATTAAATTGTTAAACAAAATGAAAGGTGAAAAGGATTGATGAAGGCAAAAAATGTTAAAATATATTTTACATTCACAAAATGTAACACTTAGAAAGTAGCAAAGGCACCAGGACACATTCGGATTCATGGATTCTAATTTCAAAAATTCATATATTTTCACGACAGATTAGTTCAACAGCTACATAAATGCAAGAATTTCCTGAATGGATGAAAAAAAAGTAAAAACTAAACCAATACAGAAAGACTTCCTAAAAGAAAACAACACAAGGCAATTGCCAATGACGAAGAAGATCTTTTACTAATAATACAATAATTCTACTTTTTGAAAAGGAGTGAGACGGGCAATTCCATGTCAAATCCACCAGAAAAAAGTAAAATTGTCACCCACCCTCGTCAATTTATCTGGAATTTTGTACAGGTGTGGACTCTGTTAAAGTTAGGCATTCCCCAAAATTTGAGCTTTCAATTCCAATGATTGGCGGAGTTATGTCGATTTTTAGCTCTCCAAATTTGGTGGGTTTCGCGAACAATGGCAACTTTTTGTAAATGATTTTTGCCTGTAAACTGAGGTCTAGAGCCTGCCTACTCCTAAAAATTGGTTTATAAAAGCATTTTTATCCAGAAAATCTACAAATACTATTGAAAAAGTCTGAAAGTCAACCAGTTTTAAGTTATTGATGATTTTAGATTTTTTCATAGCAAATCAATCCCGATGTTGGCACTGAATCTAATACAACATTCTTTTCTATTATTATTTCACATATATTAACCATTGTTTGTACCAAAAAAAGATAGTTTGGTGTTTGCCCAAACCGAAGCTTCAACATCAGTTAAAATTTTTGCAAATAAGAAAACATACATAATTTAAAACTGGTTAACTTTAAGACGTTTTGGATAGCTCAAATTTGGGGATTGTCTAACTTTAAAATAGTCCACTTTACAACATTTCAGAAAAATTTGAAGGGGGCGGGTGCATGGCCTGGATGATTTGACATGGAATTTACGCGGCAGACGCAATATCAACATTGGCTATCATTTAATTCAACTGGTCTTAATGAACATTAATAGATGGAAAATTTCATTAAATTTGTAAATTTATCTGAGTTATTCTTGTAATTAGCAAATATAGATATGAGTAGAATGCTGAGAAGAGTCTTGGAGAACTGAGGAGATTTGCTGTCACTTAGGCATATTGAAGCCTAATATTTAATATTGTGCAAACACGCAGTAAAGTAAAGATAAAAATAAACAACAAAATATTTTTTCAAAAGCAGTCTCAAGTCTTGAACCTTTGGCCTACCAAATTAGCCCACGGTTGTATGTAATTTTACATGACATTTTTTATCCCTATGATGGATATTTCAAAGTTCACTTCAGTTCACCTCAGAACTCATTCAATTAAAACTAAAGTCCTTTTACTATTATTATTGTAATCTGAGTCCTTCTGTTCAATTAAAAATGAACTAACCATCAGACTGATCTTTATTGGGACAGCCGCTGTGAGCGGTTTAAAGAAGGCAAATATTTTGTTAAAATCATTATACATATAATAAATTATTGAATATATTCCCCCACAGCTGTATATAATTTTCTTGGTAATTTAACCTTTTAAACTTCATAATCGATTTACCTCAGAACATATTCTATTTAAATAAAGTCCTATTATTATTGTAATCTGAGTCCTGCATCAATCGTCAGTTTTTGTAGCTTTGCTACTTTTTTATGATTATCGTTAATCAACTAATCATTTATCTTTATATCATTCCTGCTGCTTATTTCTCTATATTGTTATTTTTCCCAAAAATATTTAAAGCATCGGAATTATGGTAGGAAATAGACAAACAATTCACAAACCAATCAAAATGTATTCCAGCCAGTTTTTTTCTTTCAAAATAGTTTGGAAAAATATTTTTTTTCTCTCTTCTTCACCAATAATTTACTTTTTCTAAAACTGATTGTTTTGTGACCCTTGATAACCCCTGAGCTCCTTAATTATATTACAAGATGAGTTCTGAAATAAAATAACATTTTAAATTTGAGAACAATTTCATGAGTAACATTTCCACAATAAGCTCATCGAGCGATAGATACTGCTATCCAATGGTGAGCCTTATGAGATTTGAAAGGTGTATACTTAAATTTAGCCGGATACTTGCCCGGAATAAAAGATGGGCAAGGCCGAAAACACAAAACTAGTTCAATAATGAATAAACTTCAAAGCTCTTCTACGGGAATAACTACATTCTTTACTGTTAAAGAACATATTTTATGAGTATTCTCATTGTCATGGTTCACATATTTTCGTTAATTTTATTGAATTCTAAAATTACTTTTTAAAAAATGAATGAGAAAGGTTTTACCTCCTGATACATATCAATATTCGTGTATAAATATGTTGTATCACTTGTGTATAATAAAAAAGTGCCCCTACAACATATATATATATACATACATACATATATATATTATATAATATATATATATATTATATATATATATAATTGTATGTGTTTGTATAAATGTATTAAAAATAGAGAAGAATATTTAGAATTTGATAGATAATAATGAATATATCTAGACATATTGATTGAATTGAAAGCAGTATAAGATCGAAACAGACGTGCATACATATGTACTTTGAAAGATGTTATTGCAGACAGACTGACATACAAACAATATATATATATATATATTAAGTTGTAAACAAGGTTTGTTTAGAATGGCTTTTTGCCGATAATTTTTTGGAGAATAAGTGCTTAATTGGAGTGCGTACCTAATTTTTGAAAATTAATTATTAATAATGATTAGGCGGGAAATACCTATTAAAATGTTGGTGTTGGGGTTATAGGATCGGCCTGTCAGCTTGGCAGTCCGGTTTCAAATCACGCACAGGGCGGTCTTCCGATCTATAGCTCTGCTGATGAGGCCTATAAGGCCGAAATGTACATACAGAGATTGATTTTTCTCGATTTGTTTAGCATACATTTAATAGGTATTCCGCCTAATTCATTATTAATTAATTAATTTTCAAAATTAGGTACGACTCCATTAAGCACATATATATATATATATAATATATATATAATATATATATTTTATATTATACTATATATAATATATTATAATTTGTATGTGTTTTGTGTAAAGGGATGAAAAAAATAGAGAAGAATATTTCAAAATTAGATAAGTATTCCAATGTAACGTCGAGATAGATAGAAATATAGATAATGAATATATCTAGATATATTGATTGATTGAAAGGCAGTAAAAGATCGAAACATACATACCTACATACATACATACATACATACTATGTACTTTGAGAGATGTTGTTGCAGCAGACTGACATAGACAACAATATATATATATATATATATATATATATATATATAATATATATATAGATAGATAGATAGATAGAATAGATAGATAGATAGATAGCAATATCATAATCTTTACAGATCATTGCCTTCCCTCACAATCTATACTCCAACCACCAGAACCTTTCCTCTCATGAGGCCCTCAAATGACTCAAACCGCTGCAGATCCACAAAGTTTGATAGATAGATATATAGATAGTTGGCAATAGCATAATCTTTACAGATCATGCCGTCCCTCACAAATCACAAACCAGAACCCTTCCTGGCATGAGCCCGTCAAATGACTCATCAAACCTGCTGCAGATCTACAAAGTTTGATGCAAATATGACATATAGATATAGCATATAAGATAGACATATAGATAGTTACATTACATACATACATACATACATTGCAAGAGTTTGTTGCCGGCATAATTGCTGTAAATTGATAGAAGATAGATAGATAGAGAGAGAGAGAGAGAAAGAAAGAAGGGAACGAGTACCTTCCCATATATAATATTACCAACTCTTTCCACACGAGCAGTAGTGTGACACAAGGTCAATTTATTAAGGCGGAGTTTATCAGGTTTGAATTCAGAGTTTTCCTTCTCGTAGACCGGTTGCTAACGCAAGGTTACAAGAGGCCGAGTCTGCCCTTACTATTACCCATAGCTGGAGGGAGAGTAGGATTCATACCATTCCCAAGGGTATTAGTGTAAGTGAAAATGCAATTACACATCCAGGATTTGAACTCGGGGGCGACAAGTCCATTTCCCATGACTTTAACCATTACACCAACGCGCTTCTACAACCTTCCATATACAGCTACGGCAAACAATAAATAAATCAAAATGTTTTAAACTTGTTCGAAAAACCACAAACAGTTTCAAATCGCCATTATTATCATAATCAGTAACTGCCGTGATTCCAACATTCACTGCTGATCCTCTGTGTCCATAGAATTTCAAATGAAAAAACTTAACCAAGCATTAAATTTAGATAATTAGCATATTTTTGGTCTCGTAAGATTTAACCTGAACCCCTTTGAAACTTCCAAAGGCGGGGCACATTAACTGGAAGGGTTTATGCCTAAAGGACACACCAATTACTTCTTACAAAGACCATCGATAAGATATGTCGTCAATGAAGCATACTTAAAGGAGGTTTAGGGCAAGTCACAATGGCAATAAAGATAAAGTCCACTATTCTAACAATACACACAAAAAGTTATATATATATATATATATATTATATATAATATATATATATTGTGTGTGTGTGTGTGTGTGTGTGTGTGTGTGTATGTAAATGTGTTATTTATAATATATATAAAGTAAAGTAAGTAAAGTCGTCGGTGGCGGCTATAGTCGTTATCAACCAGTCAACCTCAGCAAGAGTCTATCCCCTTTTCCTAGCACTAGACCGAGGAGATTGTTTTTGGCGTCTGAGGTGGACGCTACACCTAACCATCAGCTCCACTTTACCGCACAGATCCTGTGGCTACTCATACGCTGAGTTGTCGCGAGGTCCGGTAATCGAACTAGAAACCTTGTGGCTTCTAGCCGAACGCTCTACTGACTGGAGGGCTAACCGGAACCCGCCCTATATATGTGTGTGTGTGTGTGTGGTGTGTGTGTGTGTGTGTGTGTGTATAATATGTGTGAGTATTGTGTTTTATATGTGTATGTGTGTGTATTATGTGTGTTGTATACTTTCTGTTATGGTATTATAACTATATATAACTATAACATTAATAAATGATCCTATTACTACTATAAGTAGCAAAGACAATTGTACTTGAAGAACGGCGACGCGATTCAGTTCTCTAGACCTGTATTGTTGGACGTAACTTTCAGCTTTCCTTTCTGTATTCTACTTTCCCCACTTTCTTCTGTTCTACTTCTCTTCTCTCTGTTCATAACATTGTATCAACTTTCACGCAGTTTTTTCATCTTTATTTGGGACCCTTAACAACCCGACAACACTTTCAAAAGAAAGAAAACATAACAAACCGGTGGCATTTGGCTATAAGTAATTATTTAACTAAGACTAGAACTCTCAATATGGAGCCTTAGTCTCATCAGCTAGCCTATTACATAAGACCCTCGCAGGATGCCCATTAATCCCTATGTAAAAAGACGTTTCATTGATCCAGACAATTTAAAAGAAAAATTATTGTCTCCTATTTAAATTTATAATGCAAAAACTTCCATGCCGTTAAATCATTTTAAATTTTATTTTCTAATATGCTTCAGCAATATAAATTAAATCTTTATTATTTTTGTTCAAAAACCAAGCGTCTGGTGATATTTAATGTGTATATATAATTTATTTTGTCATTCATTCGAATGTTTTTTATTTAGAAGTTTCCTCCGACATAACAGAATTCAAGACAACCGCCCTTTAGCCATTTATTCTAATATGACAAGATTTTATTTTATCAAATATGATCTCTTTTTTTTTTTTGGCAATACATTTAATTCATTGTTAATCATTCAATAATAAAAATTGTTTAGCAATAAGAATTTTAAGATAAAATTTCTGCTGAACAAACGTGTCCGGCTACGGACACTGATCTAACTCCTCTTAGGATACATACATTAGATTCACTTCCCGCCAGAAGAACAGTTGGTTTAGAAATAAATTGAAATTAAAACAATAGTAAAGATAGATATGAAATGGTTTCAGGGAAACCAAAGTCACCAAAGAAAAGACAGACTGGGCGGAACGTTTGCTGGCAAAATCGCCAATGAATTTACTGATGAATATGATTAATATGTTGGTGATTACGAAAAAAAAAGAAAAACTAGAGCTAATATTGCAAAAACATCGACTTTCTTCCCCCCAGATCAACATCCTATCCAACCACCCCCTCCAACCCCCAAATGCTGACATCGACACCGCCCAAATATTTCCCTCACCCACAGTTTAATAAATAAGAGAAGACGCATTTATCAAAATATTATTAAATAATGTTCTCCTTACAGTTGATTTCTATCTTATATAAAGTAGAGAAGAGAGGAAAGTGAGCAGGCGAAACGTCAGGGTGGATCTAGAATTCATCTAAGCCCTGTCATTCTTTCATTCTTAGTTTGGTTTGGTTTGTTTTACGGCATATCAACCTCAGTGGGGTCATTTAATGCCGACTAAGTTTTGGGTTCATAAGCGGTAAGTTTGGTAGATAAAATACCTATATGTAATAGATTTTAAACTATTGTTCAAAATTAACTCATATTTTGAGTCCATCATCCGACTAATTTTAGGAAATGTGAAATCCTGGATGATCTTATTTTCGTGAAAAAGATGTTATTTTCAATTTTACTTGTTTGGTTGATATTTTGTTCACACTAGATCAAGAAGTGTAACCCTTGTGTGACCCTAGTAGTCTGTGATAGTACTCACTCTTCATTCGTTTTTTATATCTGAAGATTTGTTTCAATTCTCCTAATGTAAGTTTAATATTATTTGTTTGTTATAAAAGATTTATTGCTGCATCTAATCAGTGACATACGTGGCTTTAGTTGTTTTGTTTGGCTTTGTTTGTTTTACGGGCACATCAACCTCAGTGCGTCATTTAATATGCTGGCGATAAAGTTCTGAATAAATTAATTCTTAATGGATATAACATTTTTTTATAAATACATTTTTCTATTAAGCTCATAGTGGGACCCTAAACAGGTACTACTACTCCGGGTCAGAGTGGACGCAGGGAGCATGGTGATGAAGGGGTGCTCCCATTCCCCAAACCTCCAAAACTGGAACCTCACATCAGAAAGAAGTTTTTTTTTTTTAAAAACGTCAATTTCCCCCGCGAAAGGACATGTAGACCTTCAGCCAGCCGCTTCTAGCACCCATTAATGATAAAAGGGGTTGGGGTTTGCCATAAAGGCAATAGGGTTGGGACAATCATATATATGCTAGTGTTGAGCGTGGACCTAGGCCGATTGATGGAGGGGGCCTCTCAACCGCCCGTCTAGCCAAGTAAGGGTCTAGGTGGAGTGTTGCAGGTCATGGATTGGCTCATCCACAAGACTCTACGCTTAGCATCAAGGGTCGCCGCCATTGGCTAACATAATAGTTGCAGTTTGGGGAGTATTGCCCCTCTGAAGAGTTGGCAGTCGGTGGGCATTCTAAACACCCCAACCAGCAGGGGCGGTCTTTCATTCTAGATACAGACAGCACACGTATAGAGTCACGTCTAAACACACACGCAGCACACACATACGTAGCACACACATACACGCAATCAATATGCCGCAAGCGCACATACTATTATTTTTTACATGGGGCGTCTCATCGTGTGTAATGGTTAATAAGCTTGTCTCGATTAATCAATTACTACTAAAAGGGGCGAAATTCTATCCTTGCCTAATCCACCATACTTATGACCTTGTGCGCAATATACTGCCGTGACGAACAGCTTGGACAACTGGAAGGTGGCTGCATTTGTAGTCGTAAGGGTTAGGTAAAGCTAAATATTCTATTACCCAACTCGTTTTTCAGTCGGGTAAGATCTGACAGCATGTCAGTAACTATGGAGGCATCCATCTAGGACTGTGTGATTTTTTTCTTTTATAGGTGTGTGCTGGTTCCCCGCTTATACTTATAGACGCAGACGAGATCATGTGGTTTATTCCTTAGCGCAATCGCTGGTCATACTGCGTGGCTGATATCGTTAAGAATGAAAGACCGGCCCTGTGGTGGGGTGTTAGAATGCACCGACTGCAACTCCTTCAGAGGGGCAATACTCCCTGCAATCAACTATATGTTAGCCATGGCTGGCGACCCGTGATGCTTAAGATAGAGTCTTGTGGATGAGGCAATGCCATGACGCTGGCAACACTCCACCTAGACCCTTACTGTAGGCTAGACGGGCGGTTTGGAGAGGCGCCCTCCCATCAATCGGCTGGTCACTCAAACACTAGCATATATATGATTGTCCCAACCCTATTGCCTTTATGGCCAAGCCCCAACCCCTTTTTATGCAATATGGTGCTAGAAAGGCGGTGGCTGAAGGTCACATGTCCCTGGGAATGACGTTAAACTGCTATCTGATGGTGAGGTTCATTTGGAGGTTTGGGGAATGTGGAGCACCCGCTTCATCACCATTGGCTCCCTGGTCGCAGCTCTGACCCGGAGTAGTAGTACTGTTAGGGTCCCATCTTGAGTTTAAATAGAAAAATGTATTATAAAAAAAATGTTATCCATTAAGATTAATTTATTTCAGAACTTTATCGCATTTAAATGACGGCACTGAGGTTGATGGCCGTAAAACAACAAGCAACAAACAAAGCTAAAGGCCACGTAGTCACGATTTAGATGCAGGCAATAAATCTAACAAACAAATATATTAAACTTTACATTAGGAGAATGAAAAATCTTCAGATAAAAACGATAATGAAAAGTAGTACTAATCCAGACTATAGTCACACAAAGGGTTACACTTTCTTGATCTAGTGGAACAAAATACAACAAACAGTAATGGAAAAAACAATCTTTTCACGAAAATAAATCACCAGGATTTCACATTTCCTAAAATTAGTCGGATGAATTGGAACTCAAAAATATGAGTAATTGAAACAATAGTTAAAATCTATAACATATAAGGTATTTTAATCTACCAAACTAACCGCTATGAACCCAAAACTTAGATCGGCATTAAATACCCACTGGGTTGATATGCCGTAAAACAAACCAAAACCAAACTAAGAATGAAAGAATGAGGGCTAGATGAAATCTAGATCCACCCTGACTTCGCCTGTTCACTTTCTCTCTCTCTCTACTTTTAATAAGATAGAAATCACTGTAAGACGAAGCATATTATTATAATATTTTGATAAATGCGTCTTGCTCTTATTTATAAACTGTTGGTGAGGAAATATTTGGGCGTGTCGATGTCAGCATTGGGGGTTGGAGGGTGTTGATAGATGTTGATGGGGGGGAAGAAGTCTGATGTTTTGCATATTAGCTCTAGTTTTTTCTTTTTTTTCGTATCACCAAACATATTAATCATATTGCACTCAGGTTATTCATGCGATTTTGCTCAGTCCAAGTCCGCCCAGTCTGTCTTTCTTGGTGACTTTGGTTTCCCTCAAAACCATTTCATATCTATCATTTCTATTTTTTTATTTCAATTTATTTTCTAAACCTAACTGTTCTTGGGAAGTTGAATCTAATAGATATGTAATCCTAAGAGGAGTTCAGATCATGTCCGTAGCGCGACCGTTGTTCAGCCAGAATTTTATTCTTAATTCTTATTGTAAAAGTATTTGTT
>CM042159.1:1945277-1975990 GCA_023376005.1 Doryteuthis pealeii | reverse complement strand
ACATACATATTATATATATAATTATATATATATATATATATATATAATATAATATAATTATGTTATTAGAGACACATATTGTTTCTTTGTAGATGATAGGGCGACTGTAGTTCGATGTGATGGACATTGGAAAAAACTCTATTGTGCTCGAAGCATGGAAAAGTGTAAAATAAAGAATATTAGCCAAAATCAAAGTGTGCGTTTGAAGAGGGATGACTTCACGGAGAATGCAAAATATGGAGCAAATCGCAATTTTGACTGTCGATAAAAATGATTAACCGAATAAGTCGGAGTTATGAATGAATATACAAGAGCTAAACAGGTTGTAGAGCAGGTTTAGCAATCCAATATAGTCAGAATGTCTACACAGGTTTCATTGAGAGGATCATCAGGTGTATTCTGCGTGAAACTAACTAAAATAATTAAAACAAACAAAAGTAAATAAAATACTCAATCGTAGATCTGCAGCGCGTGGTAGGAACGCTGTGTTTGTTTTAATTGTTGAGATACAGTCGACATCTGTTCAAAATCGGTCTTGGTTTAATTATTTTGGGGATTTAGTATAGGTTGCTAAAGCTAATTTCCCTTGCAAAGATAAAATACAGAAATTATTACCTGTTCTATAATTGTGATATATATATACTCACACTTATTTGTTATCTTAGTTTCGTACGATAATAAAAAAAACGTTCTTAATATATATATTTACCAACCCTCCGCACGAGCAGGATGTGACACAAGGTCAATTTCTTAAGCGGAGTTCAACAGTTTTGAATTCAGAGTTTTCCTTCTCCTAGACCAGTTGCCTAAACAAGGTTAAAGAGCCCACCCTGCCCTACTATTTATCCATAGCTGGAGGGAAAGTAGGATTCATACCTTTCCCAAGGGTATTAGCGCTAAATGAAATGCAATTACCACTCCAGGATTTGAACTCGTGGCGACGAGTCTATTTCCCATGACTGTATCCATTACACCACGCGGTTCCCATAAAAGTTCTCAATATAAGTGACTGTTAATATGTATCTTAGTTAGGATATCGTAGACACGGAGTCAACGGTGCTTGCTATTTCCTACGCCTCTAACCTTTACGCACTTCCAGCATGATATTATATATCATGTTGGAACTCATCTACCTGAGTGAGGCTTAGAACCTTTTGAACGACCCTTTTCTCTCTGTCTGTCTGTCTGTCTGTCTGCCTCTGTCTGTATCTCTGTCTGTGTTTCTCTCTGTCTCTGTCTCTGTCTCTCTGTCTCTGTCTCTGTCTCTCTCTCTGTCTCTCTGTCTCTCTGTCTCTCTCTCTCTCTCTCTCTCTCTATATATATATATATATATGAAGGGTCCTTCAAAAAGTTCTAAGCCTCACTCAGATAGAAAATTTAACAACCATTTGTATGGTCTTAACCTGCACAGAAGTTAAGATAAAAATCTGAATGTTTTTTTAGTTTTATAGAAGCCCTTCTACCTGAGTGAGGCTTAAAACGTTTTGAACGACCCTTCTATATACTAGCAAATATATGCACCCTCCGGGTGCAAGTATTCAAGTTTTAATGTAATGAAATATCATATTAAATTAGAAAGGCTAATAAAACTAAATAAGAATACAGATAAAAAGATTTGAAACAGAGGGAGTATAATAAAAGATTTGAAACAGAGGGAGTATAATAAAAATGGAACAACTGAAACTTACTCTTCCATCACTCTCGTCTTTCATTGTAATTTTTCTAATAAGAGAAAGTAAAGAATAAAATGACAGTTATTTTATCTTGTTAATGGATTTCATTTAAGATTCATTGAAGAGATTTTGCTTATATTCATTAAAATAAAACCAAACAGTTAGAAATCAATAATACTAAGCACATATTTTATTAAATTCGATTTTTTATATTAATATGCAAATTAGCCTTCCCATTTACACTGTAAACCGCTATTTTTGTATATATAAATATAATTGCATGTTATTAGTATGTAGACATAGTTAACAGTATTAATAATGTAAGACAATTTTATTAATAATTGAGGTTTAGATAAAAATAAAAATCATGGAGAATGTGATGTCAATAACTAAGAGAATTGTGACTTGAGTAGGAATATAGTTTCGGTTACAGACAGAAAAACACAATCTCATTATATATATATATATATATATATATATATATATAGAGAGAGAGAGAGAGAGAGAGAGAGAAGGGTCGTTAAAAATGTTCTAAGCCTCACTCAGGTAGAAGAGCTTCTATAAAACTAAAAAAAAAATTATTCAGATTTTTATGTTAATTTCTGTGCAGGCGAAGGCCATACAAAAGTTTGAGGCTTATTACATTTTGAACGATACTTGTATGCGTGTGTGTGGGTGTGCATTAATGTGCATGTGTGTGTTTGTGTGTGTGTGTGTGTGTGCATAAGTACTTCTTATATATACATATATGTATTATTTTAGTTACTGATTTTATAAGTTTACATTCACATATAAGTAAATATGTATTTATTTAAGTAAAGATATATAACATATATACATATATATATATATATATATATATATATATATATAATATATATTGTGTGTGTGTGTGTGTGTGGTGTGTGTCTGTGTGTGTGTATGTATATATATAATAGCTTTAATATTTGCTAATATCCTGGGAATAAAAATTCAATTTGTCTCAGTAAATAACTGTACTGCGTTGGCCTCATTTGTTTTCAGTACGATATCGCAGTAACAGAGTGGAAACAAAATTATGGTTTAAAAATCATTTGCGATAGACTGCATCTTTACATACGACAATATTAAAAAGAAAAAATACATTAATAGTGTGATGTATAAATGAATATAAAGATACATATTATTGCGAAAAAAGGTACACAACGCTGCCGTGTAGAAAGGAAATATTACATATGTCACTATATATATATATATATATATATATATATATATATATATATATATATATATATGTGTGTGTGTGTGTGTGTGTGTGTGTGTGTGTGTATGAGAGAGAGAGAGAGAGAGAGAGAGAGAGAGAGAGAGAGAGAGAGAGAGAGAGAGAGAGAGAGAGAGAGAGAGCCTTCTCGAACCCGGCAACCTTCTTCCCGAGTTCGAGAAGTCTCCCTAATCCGACAAGAAATACTCGAAGAATGCCAGAGGCCACATCCGACGAAATATTATACAGATAACAATGAAGATGAGGACAATAGTCCGGTTAATCCAAATAATCCAAATTATCAAGACTCATCTAAAAAATTCAGAGAATATATATATATATGTATGTATATATATATGTGTGTGTGTGTGTGTGTGTGTGTGTGTGTGTGTGTGTGTGTATGTTAGAAAATAGAAGAAAAACACGGATCAAACAACACAATAACTGAATTTAAATGATATTTCGCTTCGGTCTTTTTTAAAACCTTTTTTGAATTCATTTTAGAAAAAGTTATTCGTAAAAGACCGAGGCGATATATCATTTGAATTTAATTGTAAATTATTCGATAACCATTTCTTTTCCTTTTTTCACTGCAAATTAATATTTATTTAAAATAAACATAAAAATAAAACAACGTCATATTTTTCTTTCACTTACTCCTGATTTATTATCCTTTTAGTAATGTAATATTTATATACTACTTACTTGTTTTAGTTTTGATTTGATATTAAAAGAGTGAAAGACTATAGAATTAGTGGTAGTGAAGTAGGTATTTACCCAGGATCGAACTCGCAAATCAGCAGTAATAGATCCGCGAGACTAGCTTGCTAACCATTGCACAACGATGTGACGCTAAATTGTTACGGTGTATGTGAAGCTTAAAATGTTCCAAGTTGGGATAGCTAATAAGCACCCATAAATCAGCTCCCGATGGCCGAATCAGCTCGAAACGAAAAAATGTGGCGGGAGATTAACATAGAAAAGCTTATTCTAAAAATGTGTAAAAACATATAGTGAAATCATTTCTAATGCATTTTCATAGTAAAATCATTTTCAATGTATTTCATGGTATTTTTTCCAATGCACTTTCGTAGTGAAATCATTTCCAATGCATTTCTACAGAAAATCATTTCCAATCTTACACAGTAAAACTAATTTCGAATTTCTTTTCACAGTTAAAATAATGTCCAATGAATTGTCATCGTAAAATAATTTCCAACGCATTTTTATAATATAATGTCCAATGCATTTTTCTAGTAAAAGTATTTCCCATGCATTTTCCTAGAAAAACATGTCCAATGCATATTCATAATAAAATAATATCCAATACATTTTTCTAGTAAAATCATTTTCCATGCAATTTCCTAGAAAAATCATATCCAATACATTTTCATAGTAAAATCATGTCCAATGTATTTTCATAGTAAAATCATCCTCGAAGGTATTTCTAAAAAAATGTTTTCCCAATAATTCGTTTACGAAGTAATTAACAGACCCAGATGTTTTAAATTTTAACTGTGTGCGCGCGGTCATGTCCAGCTCATATAGTATGAGACTAAATTTAAGTAAACAGTTTTTAAATCTCATATTACACCCCATTGGATTTATTATTTTCCTATTTTCTCACACCTAATGAACTCAAATGAATATAAGGGCACATATGAATACCAGAACTGGATTACTGGTAAAATTCTACCGAAGAAAAGTTGGCTTGATTTTTCTACTGTGTTTTTGTTTTCAATTGCATCTGTAGACAGATGTGCTTATTGTGAAAATGTTACAACGGAAACTTGAACGGATTAACCCCCATATGCAAAACAGAAAGAAGATTGGGTGTTTTTTCCATATGTGATCTACCGAATGGTTTCTAATCCAATATGGGATCTACCGAGTTGTTTACATTCCAATATGTGATCTATCCATTAATATTAACAGGGAGTGCTCTTCCAGTATGTGATCTATCTATTAATATTAACAGGGGGGTGCTCTTCCAGTATGTGATCTACCAAAGGTTTGTGATCTACTATTGATCAACTAACCCTAACCCTAACTTTAATCCTCCTAACCCTAACCCTAACCCTGTTAATGTTAAAGGATAGATCACATATTGGAATGTAAACAACTCGGTAGATCACTTATTGGTTTAGAAACCATTCGGTAGATCACAGATTGGAAGAGCACCAAAGATTGAGCAACCAGAAGCAGAAAAAAAAAAAACATTTCTATAAAAACTGTGAGAAAAGAAACAACACAACAAAATGATTAAATTGTTAAACAAAATGAAAGGTGAAAGGATTGATGAAGGCAAAAATGTTAAAATACATTTTACATTCACAAAATGTAACACTTAAGAAAGTAGCAAAGGCACCAGGACACATTCGGATTCATGGATTCTAATTTCAAAAATTCATATCTTTTCACGACAGATTAGTTCAACAGCTACATAAATGCAAGAATTCCTGAATGGATGAAAAAAAGTAAAAACTAAACCAATACAGAAAGACTTCCTAAAAGAAAACAACACAAGGCAATTGCCAATGACGAAGATATTCCATTAATGTGTGAAGAAAAAAAATCATTATCTTGGCCTCCCACCAGGCCGGATTAACATAAGGTCTTTTTAACAGAGCATCAAACAATGATTGAACTCTCTATTCAGTAATAATGGATCTGCGAGACTAGCTCGCTAACCATTACACCGTGTTAGGATGTCTTAAATCTATTTTCTCATAACAAGTGATGAATAATGGATACTTTCCAACAATGCAGAATGCAAGAGATCAAACTTTTTTGGGCAACAAAAAAAAAAACAACAAAAAAAAACAACCATCTGTATATTAATACTCGTGTTCCTTAAAAGTATAACCGTTATCATCTTGCAACACCGTCTGGTTAAAAATGAGACCATCCAAATCGTCCAAGATGAAATGCAAAAATGTAAATCCTGATTTATCTGGTATTGCTTATCTGCCAAATTCTTATTTCTTACAAGTGTTGTCATCTCAGCTAAATAATAATAATAATAATTCAATAATACTACTTTTTGAAAAGGAGTGAGACGGGTAATTCCATGTCAAATCATCCAGAAAAAAGTAAAATTGTCACCCACCCTCGTCAATTTTTCTGAAATTTTGTACAGGTGAGGACTGTGAGCTTCCAATTCCAATGATTGGCGGAGTTATGTTGATTTTTAGCTCTTTTGGTGGGTTTCGCGAACAATGACAACTTGTAAAAATCTATTTTTGCCTGTAAACTGAGGTCTAGAGCCTCCATACTCCTAAAAATTGGTTTATAAAAGGATTTTTGTCCAGGAAATCTAAAAATACTATCGAAAAAGTCTGAAAGTCAACCAGTTTTAAGTTATTGATGATTTTTTTATTTGTTCATAGCAAAATCAATATCCCGATGTGGCACTGAATCTAATACAACATTCTTTTCTATTATTATTTCACATATATTAACCATTGTTTGTACCAAAAAGATAGTTTGGTGTTTGCCCAAAACCGAAGCTTAAACATCAGTTAAAATTTTGCAAATAAGAAAACATACATAATTTAAAATTGGTTAAATTGAAGACGTTATGGATAACTCAAATTTTGGGGGTTGTCTAACTTTAACATAGTCCACACCAGTACAACATTTCAGAAAAATTGAAGGGAGTGGGTGACATGGCCTGAATGATTTGACATGGAATTACCCAGACGCAATATCAACATTGCTATCATTAATTCAACTGGTCTTAATGAACATTAATAGATGGAAATTCATTAAATTTGTAAATTTATCTGAGTTATTCTTGTAATTAGCCAAATATAGATATAAGTAGAATGCTGAGAAGAGTCTTGGAGAACTGAGGAGATTTGCTGTCACTTAGACATATTGAAGGCTAATATTTAATATTGTGCAAACACGCAAGTAAAGTAAAGATAAAATTAAACAACAAAATATTTTTCAAAAAGCAGTCTCAAGTCTTTAACTCTTTGCCTACCAAATTAACCCCCACGGTTGTATGTAATTTACATGACATTTTTTATCCGTATGATGAGATATTTCAAAGTTCACTTTCAGTTCACCTCAGAACTCATTCAATTCAAACTAAGTCCTTTTACTATTATTATTGTAATCTGAGTCCTTCTGTTCAATTAAAAATGAACTAACCACCAGACTGATCTTTATTGGGAGCCGCTGTGAGCGGCTTAAAGAAGGCAAATATTTTGTTAAAATCATTATACATATAATAAATTATTGAATATATTCCCCCCACAGCTATAATTTTCTTGGTAATTTAACCTGTATGATTTTAAACTTCATAATCGATTTACCTCAGAACATATTCTATTTAAATAAAGTCCTATTATTATTGTAATCTGAGTCCTGCATCAATCGTCAGTTTTTGTACTTTGCTATCTTTTTTCTGATTATCGTTAATCAACTAATCATTTATCTTATATCATTCCTCTGCTTATTTCTCTATATTGTTTATTTTTCCCAAAATATTTAACATCGGAATTTATGGTAGGAAATTAACCAAACAATTCACAAACAATCAAAATGTATTCCAGTCAGTTTTTTTTTATTTCAAAATAGTTTGGAAAAATATTTTTTCTCTCTTCTTCACCCAAAATTTGCTTTTACTAAAACTGATTGTTTTGTGACCCTTGATTACCCCTGAGCTCCTTAATTATATTACAAGATGAGTTCTGAAATAAAATAACATTTTAAATTTGAGAACAATTTCATGAGTAACATTTCCACAATAAGCTCATCGAGCGATAGATACTGCTATCCAATGGTGAGCCTTATGAGATTTGAAAGGTGTATACTTAAATTTAGCCGGATACTTGCCCGGAATAAAAATGGCAATGCCGAAAACACAAAACTAGTTCAATAATGAATAAACTTCAAAGCTCTTTTACGGGAATAACTACATTCTTTACTGTTAAAGTACGTATTTTATGAGTATTCTCATTGTCATGGTTCACATATTTTCGTTAATTTTATTGAATTCTGAAATTACTTTTAAAAAAAATGAATGAGAAAGGTTTTACCTCCTGATACATATCAATATTTGTGTATAAAAATATGTTGTGTCACTTGTGTATAATAAAAAAAGTGCCCCCCCCCATATATATATATATATATATATATATATATATATATATATATATATAAATTGTATGTGTTTGTATAAATGTATTAAAAATAGAGAAGAATATTTAGAATTTGATAGATAAATAATGAATATATCAAGACATATTGATTGATTGAAAGCATCGAAATAAGATTGAGACGTACATACATATGTAGTTTGAAAGATGTTATTGCAGACAGACTGACATACAAACAATATATATATATATATATATATATATATATATATATATATATATATATTATATTATACTATACTATATTATATATATAATTGTATGTGTTTGTGTAAAGGGATGAAAAATAGAGAAGAATGTTTCAAATTAGATAAGTATTCCAATGTAACGTCGAGATAGATAGAAATATAGATAATCAATATATCTAGATATATTGATTGATTGAAAGCAGTAAAAGATCGAAACATACATACATACATACATACATGCATACATACATACATACTATGTACTTTGAGAGATGTTGTTGCAGACAGACTGACATACAAACAAATATATATATATATATATATATATATATATATATATATATATATATATAGATAGATAGATAGATAGATAGATAGCAATATCATAATCTTTACAGATCATTGCTTCCCTCACAATCTTATAACTCCACCACCAGAACCTTTCCTCTCATGAGCCCTCAAATGACCCAAACCCGCTGCAGATCCACAAAGTTTGATAGATAGATATATAGATAGTTGGCAATAGCATAATCTTTACAGATCCTTGCCGTCCCTCACAATCCCACAACTCCACAACCAGAACCCTTCCTTGCATGAGCCCTCAAATGACTCATCAAACCTGCTGCAGATCTACAAAGTTTGATGCAAATATGACATATAGATATAGACATATAGATAGACATATAGATAGAATACATACATACATACATACATACATACGTTGCAAGAGTTTGTTGCCGGCATATTGCTGTAAAAGTGATAGATAGATAGATAGATAGAGAGAAAGAAAGAAGGAAACGAGTACCTTCCCATATATATATATTTACCAACCCTTCCACACGAGCAGGATGTGACACAAGGTCAATTTCTTAAGCGGAGTTTATCAGGTTTGAATTCAGAGTTTTCCTTCTCGTAGACCGGTTGCCTAACCAAGGTTTTAACCTTGGTTAGGCAAGTCTGCCCTACTATTTACCCATAGCTTGAGGGAGAGTAGGATTCATACCATTCCCAAGGGTATTAGTGTAAGTGAAATGCAATTACCACATCCAGTATTTGAACTCGGGACGACAAGTCCATTTCCCATGACTGTAACCATTACATCACGCGCTTCCTACACCTTCCCATATACAGCTACGGCAAACAATAATAAATCAAAATGTTTTACCTTGTTCCGAAAAACCACAAACAGTTTCAAATCGCCATTATTATCATAATCAGTAACTGCCGTGATTCCAACATTCACTGCTGATCCTCTGTGTCCATAGAATTTCAAATGAAAAAAAAAAACTTAACCAAGCATTAAATTTAGATATTAGCATATTTTTGTCTCGTATGATTTAACCTGAACCCTTTGAAACTTCCAAAGGCGGGGCACATTAACTGGAAGAGTTTATGCCTCAAAGGACAACACCAAGTTACCTCTTACAAAGACCATCGATAAGATATGTCGTCAATGAAGCATACTTAAAGGAGGTTTAGGGCAAGTCACAATGGCAATAAAAGATAAAGTCCACTATTCTAACAATACACACAAAAGTAATATATATATATATATATATGTATGTGTGTGTGTGTGTGTGTATGTAAATGTGTATATTTATATATATATATAAATTAAAGTAAGTAAAGTCGTCGGTGCGGCCTATAGTCGTTATCAACCAGTCAGCGAGGGAGTCTATCCTTTTCCCTAGCACTAGACCGAGGAGATTGTTTTTGCGTCTGAGGTGGAGCGCTACACCTACCATCAGCTCCCTACTTTACCGCACAGATCCCTGTGCTACTCATACGCTGAGTTGTCGAGGTCCGGTATCGAACTAGAAACCTTGTGGCTTCTAGCCGAACGCTCTACTGACTGAGCTAACCCGGCCCCTATATATGTGTGTGTGTGTGTGTGTGTGTGTGTGTGTGTGTGTGTGTATAAATGTGTGAGTATGTGTGTGTTTATATGTGTATGTGTGTGTATATATGTGTGTGTGTATACTTTCTGTTATAGGTATATAACCTATCTACATAATAAAATGATCCTATTACTACTATAAGTAGCAAAGACAATTGTAGCTTGAAGAACAAGCGACGCGATTCAGTTCTAGACTGTATTGTCGGACGTAACTTCACTTTCCTTCTGTAAATTCTACTTTCTCTGTTCAATACATTTGTATCAACTTTCACCAGTTTTTTGTCTTTATTTGGGACCCTTAACAACCCCACAACACTTTCAAAGAAAGAAAACCATAACAAACCGGCATTTGGCTATAAGTAATTTATTTAGACTAGAACTCAATATGAGCCTAGTCTCATCAGCTAGCCTATTACATAAAGACCCTCGCAGGATGCCCCATTAAAATCCCTATGTAAAAAAGACGTTTCATTGATCCAGACAATTTGAAAAAGAAAAATTATTGTCTCCTATTTAAAATTTTAAATGCAAAAACTTCCATGTCGTTATCATTTAAATTTTATTTTTCTAATTATCTTCACAAATATAAATTAAATCTTTATTATTTTTGTTCAAAAACCAAGCTCTGGTGATATTTAATGTGTATATATATTTATTTTGTCATTCATTGTTTTATTTTAGAAGTTTCCTCCGGACATACAGATTCACACAACCGCCCTTTACATTTATTCTATATGACAGATTTTTATTTTATCAATATGATCTCTTTTTTTTGGCAATACATTTAATTCATTGTTAATCAATTACAATACATAACAAATATTTTACAATAAGAATTTTAAGAATAAAATTCTGCTGAACAACGTGTCCGGCTACGGACACTGATCTGAACTCCTTTAGGATTACATATCATTAGATTCAACTTCCCCAGAGAACAGTTGGTTTAGAAATAAATTGAAATAAAAAAATAGAAAGATAGATATGAAATGGTTTGAGGGAAACCAAAGTCACCAAGAAAGACAGACTGGGAGGACTTGACTGGCAAATCGCATGAATTAACCTGAGTGAATATGATTAATATGTTGGTGATTACGAAAAAAAAGAAAAAACTAGAGCTAATATGCAAAACATCAGACTTTCTTCCCCCCATCAACATCCTATCCAACACCCCTCCAACCCCTCAATGCTGACATCGACACCGCCCAAATATTTCCTCACCCAACAGTTTAATAAATAAGAGAAGACGCATTTATCAAAATATTATTAATAAATGTTCTCCTTCACAGTTGATTTCTATCTTAATATAAAAGTAGAGAGAGAGAGGAAAAGTGACAGGCGAACGTCAGGGTGGATCTAGATTTCATCTAGCCCTCATTCTTTCATTCTTAGTTTGGTTTGGTTTGTTTTACGGCATATCAACCTCAGTGGGTCATTTAATGCCGACTAAGTTTTGGGTTCATAGCGGTAGTTTGGTAGATAAAATACCTATATGTATAGATTTTAACTATTGTTCAATTACTCATATTTTTGAGTCCAATCATCCGACTAATTTTAGGAAATGTGAAATCCTGGATGATCTTATTTTCGTGAAAAGATGTTTTTTCCAATTACTTGTTTGGTTGTATTTTGTTCACACTAGATCAAAGAAAGTGTAACCCTTGTGTGACCTATAGTCTGGATAGTACTACTTCTTCATTTCGTTTTTTATCTGAAATTTGTTTCAATTCTCCTAATGTAAGTTTAATATATTTGTTTGTTAGATTTATTGCTGCATCTAAATCAGTGACTACGTGGCTTTAGTTTGTTTTGTTTGCTTGTTTTGTTTTACGGCACATCAACCTCAGTGCGTCATTTAATGCCGATAAAGTTCTGAAATAAATTAATTTTAATGGATATACATTTTTTTTTATAAATACATTTTTCTATTTAACTCATAGATGGGACCCTAACAGGTACTACTACTCCGGGTCAGAGTGGACCAGGGAGCAATGGTGATGAAGGGGTGCTCCACATTCCCCAAACCTCCAAAACTGGAACCTCACCATCAGATAGAGTTTAACGTCATTCCCAGGACATGTAGACCTTCAGCCACCGCCTTCTAGCACCCATATGATAAAAAGGGGTTGGGGCTTGCCATAAAGGCAATAGGGTTGGGACAATCATATATATGCTAGTGTTTGACGTGACCAGCCGATTGATGGGAGGGGGCCTCTCCAACCGCCCGTCTAGCCTAAGTAAGGGTCTAGGTGGAGTGTTGCAGGTCATGGATTGCTCATCCACCAAGACTCTATCCTTAAGCATCACGGGTCGCCAGCCATGGCTAACATATAGTTGCATTTGGGGGAGTATTGCCCCTCTGAAGAGTTGCAGTCGGTGCATTCTAACACCCCACCAGCAGGGCGGTCTTTCATTCTTAAGATACAGACACACACGTATAGAGTCACGTCTAAACACACACGCACACACACATACGTACACACACATACACGCACTCAATATGCCCAAGCACACATACTATTATTTTTTACATGGGCGTCTCATCGTGGTGTAATGGTTAATAAGCTTGTCTCGTAGATCCATTACTACTAAATAGCGAAGTTCTATCTTTGCCTAATCCACCATATTTATGACCTTGTGCCATATACTACCGTGACGAACAGCTTGGACAACTGAAGGTGGCTCATTGTAGTGTAAGGGTTAGTAAGCTAAATATTCTATTACCCAACTCGTTTTTCACGGGTAAGATCTGACACATGGTCGTAACTATGGAGCATCCATCTAGGACTGTTGGATTTTTTTTCTTTTATAGGTGTGTGCTGGTTCCCCGCTTATACTTATAGACCAGACGAGATCATGTGGTTTATTCCTTAGCCAATCGCTGGTCATACTGCGTGGCTGATATATTACTTAAGCGCTGATTCTTTCCCAGTCTACTCGCGACATTCGACGAAGGAACCTAGGAAGCTCTAACTGAGAGGATTACCAAAGGAACCAAAGCGGAGGACTCTCTACCAAGAATCGACTGACCATTTATGACCCTTAAAAACTTAAGAAGGACCAAACTCGCTTTTCAGTAGTAATGGGTCTGCGCAGTGGAGGAAAAAAAGTGTCCTAGGGTACAGTTTCAGGGGGTGCAAAATCACCTTAAACCAAAAGTCTTTAACATGGAAATATATTGCCTAACTTTTTTTGAGAATAGTCACGTGACAAAATAAGCAAAAAAAAAAAGAAATAATGATTTCTATTCTTTTCAATAAGATTGGCGTGGGTGGGTCTATTTTTTGTGGGGTGGGGAAGAAGAGATTTTAGAGTAAATATTATTTATACGTTGGACTATAGCAATGCAGTTGAAAGGAGGTGGCAAAATTTTCTGGATGGTATGTGGTTTTGACAGGCATATATATCTGTGTGTGTGTGTGTGTGTGGAGAAAATAAAACAAAGTATACCGCGCCCCGTCGGCTGGAGCGTTAGAATGCACCGACTGCACCTCTGCAGAGGGATAAGACTCCCCCAATGGGGCCACTGTACTCCTGAACTATTAAAGCATAGAATCTGAAAGTGGCGGGGAGGTGCAGCTTTGAAAAATCTGAGTCAATATTTATTGGCCACTGAAGGAGTGCCCGAGGCAAACTTTTATCAACACCCCCCCCCCCCCGGATCACGACGCTGGCACGCCATTGGGTCAGCAAGACAAGCTTCCTAACCATTACACCTCGATGGACAGCCTCAAATTATGAATAAGTATACACCTCCAAAAATACCGCGTTTCTATGATCGTATCAAAGCTTTGATTGTTACAAAAGTCAAATAAACAGGACTCAATATGTTACTTCAGAGAACAGACATGAAGACCATTAAAGCGTTAACACATTTGGCTGACAATTACTTCTTTTCATGTCGCGAAAGGGTTAACTGGCACGGTCGTCATTTTCAACTTGTTTTCGTCGGCGCCTGCTTTTCCATTACTAACGCATGCACTCGTTTAACAATCAAAGTCAAACGAACCACGTTCTCCCCTTACGGTCATCGTCTTTCTAACGAGGAGTCACACCCTGTAATTCGAATTGCGTTGATTGCTGGCAACGACTACAGGTTGACGTGGCGTCACTAGATTTTCAAGAATCAATGGGAATTAAAATATGTCTTTCTTTGTGTATTTGTAGACATGCCAAAAAGTCTGTGGTCTATATATATATATATATATATATATATGTATATATATTCAAACACATACATATATATATATATATATATATATATATATATGTGGGGAAATAATATAGGAAAAAATCCGATAAAGTATGAGGAAAAGTTGAGGAAAACAGTGAATAGCAAAACACAGACAATTATATTTCGTTATTAATTATTAATTATATATATATGTAAGTCGACGGGGCGGCCTAAAGTTGGTATCAGCCAGTCAGCGAGGGAGTCTATCTTCTTTTCAATAGCGCTAGACCAAGGAGATTGTTTCAACATCTGAGGTGGATCACCACACCTACCATCAGCTCCTTACTTTACCGCACAGATCCCTGTACTACTCATACGTTGAGTTGGCGAGGACCGGTATCGAACTAGGAACCTTGTGGTTTCTAGCCAAACGCTCTACCGACTGAGCTAACCCGGCCCCTATTTCGCCTCTGTGGATTTAAGAAGCTTCATCAGATTTTTTTTTAAATCCACAGAGGTGAAATATTAATTCAATTTAATTGTTTGTGTTGTGTCAGTCATTATTTTCCTTAACTTTTCCCACGCGCGTGCGCCCACGCACACACACACACACACACACACACACATACATACATATATATATATATATATATATATACGTTATGATAACGTGTACATGGAGTCAACGGCGCTTGGTTACAGGCAGTTTCACGCCTATGCGATTGTTCTATCCAAGTTATACACTTAGGTTTGGATAATCGCATAAGCTAGAAACTGTCATTAACCAAGCGCCGTTGACTCCATGTCTACGCTACCCAAATAGAGGATATAATTGATCTATCTACGATATTGAGCACTGTTTAGATATAGCCCTCATATAATATGAACATATAATAGGCTGGAAATGTACATACAGAGATTGATATTTCTAATTTGTTTAGCCTTACATTTGAATAGGTATGCCCGCCTAATTCTTTAATTATCAATTAATTAATTTTCAAAATCAGGTACGACTTCAATTAAGCACATATTCTCCGAAAAATTATCGGCTAAAAAAGCCATATCAAACACATTGTTTGTTTGTTTACTTCTCATATATATATATATATATATATATATATATATATATATATATATATATATATATATATATGTGTACATTTATATGTATTAGGATGGTTTTAGCTCAGTCGGTAGAGCGTCTACCTAGGAATAACAAGATTCCTTGTTCGATACCAGCCCTCACAAACTCAGCGTATGAGCACCACAGGGTTCTGTGCGCTAAAATAAAGAGCTGATGGTAGGTGTAGCGCACCACCTCAGACGCCAAAAAAAATGTCCATGGTCTTGTGCTAGAAAAAAGGGGATAAACTCCCTCGCTGTTTGGCTGATACCGACTTTAGGCCATCCCGATATATATATATATATTATAAAATAATAAAATTTGAAGGCAATACAATGCGTAAAAAATAAAGACAAAAAGATGTTTTATATGTCTAATCGATTTCAAAGCAAAGCTTTATCATCAGAGTTTAATTTCAGAAATGACGTGCTTATGTTTTTTTTTATTTGCACGTCATTTCTGAAATTAAACTCTGATGATAAAGCTTTGCTTTGAAATCGATTAGACATATAAAACATCTTTTTTGTCTTATTTTTACGCATTGAATTGCCTTCGAATTTTATTATTTTATAACATACTTAACAATGCTTCAAGCAAATTACCATATATATATATATATATATATATATATATATATATATATATATATATATATATATATATATTGATAGATAGATGGATAGATATTCAAGAAACAGACTTTATGTCTACGTTACACTAACTTAGATATATATGGTCTATAAAAATATTGACCACTCTGAACTTACAATTAAAGTAAATTTTATTACAAATACAGACATGCACTCTGATATATACATACATATATACATATATATATATATATATATATATATATATATATATATATATATATATGTATGTATGTATGTATTGAGTGTTGGCATATGCGTGGGTTTGCGTGTTTTGTTTTTTCTAGGCCAATACTTCAAAAAGACGATCTAGTGTGACCAAATTTTAAAAACACGCACATGCAGACGCTCATATAAACATGCAGACATCTATTTACATACGCACTTTTATGTTTTTATATATCTAATTATACACATAAATATATGCACACACACATAATATATATATATATATATATATATATATATATATATATATATATATATCACTTTTTTTCTAAGAGATAATTATATCTGTTCAAATATGTAAAAGTGGATAGATAGTTTGAATTGGAGCATGAAATGCATTTTTATTCACACACTCGCGAATATATAAAAGCACAAATATGGAGGGACGTGGTCTAATGGTTAGAGTCGTCAACGCGAGTTCAATTCCTGGACGAAGTTGTTGGCATTTCATATAGCGCTAATACTCTTGGGAAAGTTATGAACCCTCCAGCTATGGGTAAATAGCAGGGCAAACTGGACTCTTTAACCATGGCTAGGTAACCAGTCTATGAGAAGGAAAACTCTGAATTCAAGCCTGTTAAACTCCGCTTAAGAAATTGACCTCGTGTCACATCCTGCTCGTGCGGAAGGGTTGGTAAATATATATAAAAGCACAAATACACATACAGCAACACTCAGACACACACACACACACACACACACACACACATATATATATATATATATATATATATATATATATATATATATATATATATATATATATATATATATATAATGTACATATGTATGTATACACATGGATGTTATGACATCAATTCATAAATTTTTACCCAACCATCGCCATGGGTTGGATGTGACACAAAATCACATATATTATGCGACTATCAAATTCTACTATTCCGTAGTAACTGATCTGCGAGACAAGCTAAGCAAAACATTACATCACGATGGGAGAAATTTTAACCGAAGTTTACCAGTTTTGAATTTATTGTATTCATTCTCCCATATTGGTTGTTTTACTAAAGCTAAATAACTTACTCTGTCCTACCATTTACTTATAACTGTGGAGGCGCCTGTGTATAATGGTTATCGTGGAAGGAAATTGACACGGTTTCACATGTTCAAATCCTTTGACATTGTGCTATACCGTTTGAAATATATGAATCCAACTATTTTCCCTCCAGCTATGGGTAAATATCGTGTGGGTCAGACTAGGTTCTTTAGACTTAGTATGACTACCAGTCTAGAAGGAAATCTCTGAATTCAAATTTGTTAAACATCTTGAAAATTTACCTTGTGTCACATCTTGTCGGTGGGATTAGGTAAATACATACTGATAATTGTGTGGCAAGACATAGATTCATGCCTTTTCTTTGGGAATAAACGCAAAGTTGGTTGGTTGGTTGGATTTTACGGCATGTTGACCCTTTGGTAAATTCTTTGCCGAAGACATTCTTGGTTTATTTATTTTTGTTGGGTATTCAATATTTTTTAAACTCTTTCATTCAATTTTTATAAACTCATTCTTTTTGTCTATTTAACCAAAATATTGGACAATAGCAGATACTAACACCCCAGAATCAAGGAGTAATGGCAATGAATGTGTACTCTACACTCCCCATAGCTCCAGAATTGGAACCTCACCACTAGATGCAGTTTAACATTATACACAGGACGCTAAGACCGCATTCTAGAAAATATATGATAAAAAGGGTTGGGGTTTGCCATAAGGGCAATAGGGTTGGGACAATTACATAGGTGATAGAGCCTGATGTGACCAGCCGATTGATTTCCGGGGGCCTCTCTGACAACTCGTCTAGCCCAATAAGGCCCAAAATGGTGCGTTGCATTTCATTGACAGCTCCGTTACCAAGATTTCGTCCATAAACCTTACGGGTCGCCACGCACGGCCAACAGGAGGCCCCCTGCTTTTTGTTTGTTTTTGTTTTGTTTTTGTTGTTTTTTTCTTTTTTGGAGAGGGGGTCTGCCAGACCCTTCTGCACAGGTGATATCGGTGTATACTATATCCACAGTTGACCTGGCGGATTAGTTCAAAATAAAACACAATCAGCCTCGTCCAGTATTTGAACTTGTGTTACCAGTTTCATTTTCAACGATCGATAACAGTTACAGAAGTGCTGTGTTTGGGTGTGAGTATGAGTGTGTGTGTGTATGTGTGTGATGTGTGTGTGTGTGTGTGTTCTTTGTATATTTTTCTTGTTGATCGATGTTTATATCTGTGATATTTCTACCTCTATCTTTTTGTCTGCCTGTCTGTCAGATATTGTACATTTCACTCTTGTTTAAGCATTTCTATTCATTTTGCACTATGTTTTTTTGTTTTGTTTTTGTTTTTTTAATCTGTGTATATACATTTCTATCTTTCGATCTCTCGCTCCATAACTGACTCTCCCTTCCTTACTCTCCCTCTCCCTCTCCTTACTCTCCCACTGCTCACCTGACTGTCATGGCCAGGTACAAGTAATAGTGACATAGACAGTGTCATGAAAATGATAAGGATCAACATTCTTTTCTGTCTCCAAAAGAAATCAACCAATTAGTAGCATCGACATCCAGCAAAATAGGTCACTATATATATATATATATATATATATATTCTTTCTGTGGACTGAGTTGGGTTCGGTCAGCGTATATTGATATCTTTCTAACAATAGATATGCGATACATGAATAGTGACAGCTTCCTCGTAATTCATTTTGATTTATTGCCTGTCGCTTTGCAAAACTTTCGGACCGGTTCAACCATTTTCATAAAATATCCTCCGTTCTTTTTTTCTTTCTTTTTTTTTCTTAACCAAAACGAATTATTAGGTCATATGAATTGTTTCAATGCTGCATTTAGACAAGGTTCCCTAAATTACGCGCAGGCATAACGACTATAGACCCTTGAAAATGGAATCGGTGACACGAGTTGAAACATTGGAAGGGGTCGTTTGCGGCTAATGTCATTGGAAGGTTATGATTCTATCTTTTAACCCCGCACTTGTGAGTAAACTAGCAGCGGTTACCTGGCGTCGCCTGGGCAGAGGGAGTTTTTAAGTTAGTCACGCAGATCCATTATTACTGAATCGTGAGTTGAATCTCGTGGGGTTCCCCATTTAAATCCCTATGTAAAAAAAAGACTTTGCATCGATTCAGCTTCTCTGAAAAGAAATGTTAATGTCTACTATCTAAAATATTAAATGAAAAGAAATCCATGCTGTTATCATTTAAATTTTATTTTTTAATTATCTTCACGAATATAAATCAAATCTCTATTATTTTTGCTAAAAAACCAAGCCCTGGTGATATTTAATGTGTATATATATTTACTTTGTCGTTAATTGTTTTATTTTCGAAGTCTCCTCCGGACATACATATACACACAACTGTCCTTTATATATGTATAGATAGATAGGTGGACAGAATGTGATATTTAGCTTTGGTAAAACAACCAGTCATAATCATTACATAAGCACGTTTATAAAAACTTACAACATTATATAACTTGTACCTTGCTATATTTTCAACTATCGTAACAACAGCTAAATGCCATATCCTCGATGTAAGCTGGAGCATCACAGAGCGTTGTAATGGATAACAAGCTAGTCTCGAAGATCTATTACTGCTAAGTAGTGAGTTCTATCCTCACTGGAAGTTCCATACTTGCAACCATGTTCAAAACCTACCCGTAAATAAATATTTATCATGTATTTTGTCAGCTGCTACTTTGTCTCCCACTTTTATATTTTGGGTGTTACGAATGATATTTTTTGTTCCCTATTTTTTTTCCTTTGAGTATATACTATATGAACTTGATGCTAAGATGGTTTATGGTTCTGTTTTTCTGGGTCACCCGGTAATATTATGTTACTCAATTTGAGGTGGTGTTAGGGTTAGGGTTAGTGTTAGGGTTTAAGGTTAGCGTTGGGGTTTAGGGTTAGTTTAATGGGAAAATAAATAAATAATTTGGGTTCTGTTTTTCTGGTGTCACCCTGTAATATCATGTTACTCAACTAGGAAATAACCGACATCCAGGCTGAATGAGGAGATGTAATATATCAGGGTGGATGTTTACGACAGGAATTGCACCTATGAGGTTCAAGTACTGTTCGCTAGAATAAGTATATTAAATGCCGAAGTGACTGTTTTAAGGAAACCTTGCTTTTGGCTTGATTTGGTTTGGTTTGGTTTGGTTTGGGTCGTTGGATTTTACGGCATGTCAACCTTCGTTGGGCTATTTTATGCGAAGACTTCTATTCCCGCTTGGTGAGTGTTCATAATTTCTTAAACTCATTATTAACTCATTTTTCAATTCAACCTAAAGATGGGACCCACACAATAATCACGGGTATTTCCATATAGAGTTGGCTGGCTGATTTCTACGGCATGTTAACTCTTGTTGGGTTAGTTTATGCCGAAGACGTTGTGTTCTATTCATGTTTGATGGTGTTTTGACTCAATTCTTAACACATTTTCTAAACTAATTATTACTATGAAACCCAAATGTGAGATCATAACAAGTACTACCAATATCTATTTAAATCATTATCCTATTCGGTAAAAAAAAAAAATTAACTTAAAAAAAAACTTTCATCAGCGATTTTACTCCCTTAATTGGTAGTTACCGACATTTTACCCGGTGAAATCCCCCCCCCCAATACAATGAAACTTACATGAAGGTTAATTATCTTGAAATCTTTTTCTCCATTCAAAAGAAGAAACATTAATAAAATAATGAGTATATTATCTCTACAGTATCACCCACAGCCTTGAATTCCGACACAATTGGTAAGTAAACATTATTTTTTAAAACGTAAGTTTATTTAAACTGTACATTAGGGACCTTTAATTTGTTTTATAACACACACATATATATTTATAAAAATATATGTATGTGACAAAGAAATTATATCAAATTTCCTACCGTGTTGTAGTTAAGATTAAGTTCACTTCCTGTAGCAAATTAACAGGTTGAAGTTAGTTTTCGATTTTTATTTCTTGTCGATTATGTTGAAATAAGTTGAATTTTCAAAACTGACAAAAAGTTTAAGAGTTTTTTTTTTTTTTTTTTTTTTTTTTAATTTTTTAACAATTCTCCAGAAAGTTCTTGGTTACTAAATAAAAGAGAAGATTGATGGCCAACAGTGAGAAGTAAAATTAACTTTTCATGATATAGTGTACTTCACACTTTCCAGAACTCCAAATTTGAAACTTCACCTTTAGATGAAATATAGCGTCATAGCCAGGACATTTTCTTTTCATTCATCGTTCAATTCTGCCTTGGGAAATACAGCTACAGTCTCGATACATTTTGAACACAGCAAAAATGGGTCAAGATATTTATGTAAATGTTTCTCTATGCGTATATATTCGTGTTTATTTGTTTGTTTGTTTTTTATTCAACCCATAGATTGGACCCTATTAGTAACTACCACTCCGGTTCAGAGTGGACGTGTGCGTAATGGCAACGAAAGGGTACCCCACACTCCTCGGTGCTTCAAATGTGGAACTTCACCTTTAGATGAAATTTAGTGTCATAGCCAGGACTTTTCTTTTCGTTCATCGTTCAGTTCTGCCTTGGGAAATATAACTACAGTTTTGATACTTTTTGAACGCAGCAAAAATCGGTCAACATATTCATGTAAACTAGCGGGACCCGTGGAATTTCCACGAAACGAATCAAAAATCAAGAGGAGCTATTCAAGCCAAAAACGATGATTTGCAATTTCAATAGTACAATCGTAATCGGGAGCCTTCACGGAACCTTGAACCCAACCCTTTATTCAATCCACGGGGGTATCCTGCTCTCATTCCGCTAACCTTAGCTGGGTACAGGTGTTAAGCTGTGTTAAATATTCTGTAATACTGTCACCCTGAACCAAGGATTGAACCTGCAGCTTAGAGATAACTATCACTTAGAACTGCCTTAACCCAACGTCTTTATCACTATGCTATGTGTCCAATTGAATTTTAAAATTCAGAGAAAAAGTGTATGTCCGAGTTTGTTTGTCTGTTTGTTTGTGTATGTGTGTGTGTGTCTGTGTCTGTGGGAGTGCGCAATCCTAGAGATAACTATCAGTTAGATGTGTCTTAAACCAACGCTGTTATCAACTATGCTATGTGTCCAATTGAATTCAAAATTCAAGAAAAAATGTATGTTTGTTTTATTTATATTTTTGTATGTCTGTCTGTGTGTGTGTGTGTGTGTGTGTATGTGTGTGTGTGCGTGCGCGCGTGCGTGTGCGTGTGTGTGTGAGTGCGCATGCCTTTTCACGGAAATTCCAAAGAAATCATGAAAATAGAGAAAAATAAATAAAAAAACTCGTTTTTAACGATTTGAACGCAAAAAACATTATGATTGACACGTCATCTATGATTCAAGGGTCGTGTATTAAGCATTTCAAGTCGGTTAAAAAAAAACAACATATATAGAGACCCCTTAAAATTTGCTTCCTTCACCATAATCTCATAATGTGTTTGTACCGAGTAATCTATTTACTAATACCGTTGTAACTATCAACCCGCATTTGTTCTCGGAATTTACTGTGCGTCACCGTAATGGGCGTGTGGAAAAAGATATAGATCAGGGCTTCTCAACCTTTTTTTCTTGTAGCCAAATATATTTTCCATTTACCGCTAAATTAATTGAATGTTACCGACATTTTGTGTTCTCGGTGTCACTGGATGGCATGATGAGAGGAATTGATTATTTTCAAATGTTTTTGATTTCAGGATTAGATTTTTTTTTACAAAATACGGATAAGCTATTATAAATAGAATATTGGATCATATTATTACCCCCAAACAAACAAATACGTGGCAATATGGAAACTGACTTGTAAAGATTTGGGATCTCTTTAGTCAGGTCGGGATTTTTTCGTTTATTATAATTTTATTTTAATTTTATTCATTAAAGATCTGTTACTATGGATGATAAGAAAAAACTTCAGGCATTGCATTTTAATTTTTTCATTGTTTTTATTTCTTTTTCAAACCTATATTTCAATCATAACTTTAGATAATGTTCCCACCCTTGTCGGCCAAGCAGCTATATGATTTTTCCGGATAGAATTCTGCAAATTGCACTTATGGCAAACACCCCATTCTTTTTATCAAACAGGTGCAAGAAGGCAGTGGCTGAGGGTCACCAAACGGTTCATTGATTCTAATAATTCGTTACTCTTAGGGTCTTATCTGTGCGTTAAATAGAAATAAATGAGTTTAAAAGAATGTGTTAAAAATTGTTTTAAAAAAAGTGAAGACCCATTAAGAATGAATAAAACAAAACGTCTTTGACATAAAATACCCCAGCAAGGGTTGATATGACATAAAATCCAACCAACCAGCCAACTAACGTCACTAGGTAAGTGTTGGTGATTTTGAAGAAATTATGAAACTTAAAAAAAGGATCAGGTGGATTATTTTATTTGTTCATCTTTTTAAAAATAATATTAGTATATATTTATGAAACTTAAAAAAGGTATGAGTTACACACACACACACACACACACACACACACACACACACACACACACACATATATATATATATATATATAATGTAGGGCCGGTTTAGCTCAGTTGGTAGAGCGTCCGACTAGGAACTACAATGTTCCGGATTTGATACCGTCCCCCTCTAACTCAGCGTATGAATAGTACAGGTGATCTGTACGGTAAAGCTAGGAGCTGATGGTTGGTGTAGCGTTCCACCTGAAACGCCAAAACAATCTCCTTGGTCTAGTGCAAGTGAAAAGGGGATAGACCTCCTTGCTGTCTGGTTAAATACCGACTTTAAGCCACCCGACGACTTTACTTACTTTTACTTTATATATATATATATATATATATATATATATATATATGGTCTGGAATTTTAGGCATTTGTTCCCTGAATATTATTTTGGTACATTTGAGAGGAATATCAAACTTCTCAACTACCGGTCTGTGGCTTTTCTGGAACGCCTTAGCTAAAAAATAGTTTTACCATTTATAATAGCGTTTTGTAAATTACCAGATCAAATTATAACCAGGTGTTTGCGCAATCAGTTTTTTTTTTCTTTTCTTCATTTTCCTTGATTTTTTTTTCTCTTTTTCTTTTTCTTTTTTTTTTTGGTTTTGAGGACGTCTTAGACTCCTAAAAAACAGGGACCCTCGCACCTGGAAAGCACGCACGAGGCCCGGGCGGAAGCTTATGAAAGGAAAAATATGTCAAGAAAAACAGAGAAACCGGCTGTGAATAAATAAATTTCCTGGTAAAATAAATGATTACATCTGTTGTGGTGAAGGAGCGCGTGGAAACAAGAAAGGAAAATGTCGGGATTGGTGAGATGAAGGAAAAACGGAATGAATTCATCGTTGTTATTTATAAGGTTCTCAGCCTTCAGATGCTTGCATAACCTACTGTTGTTAAACGATCACTCATCCGAGTACTGACTAGGATCATCGTTACTTAACTTTTGTAATCTGACAGGAAACGGTGTTTTTAGTTTGACTTGACCGGAAGTCCAAAAGAATGAAATTAGAATTTTTCTTCTGTTCATTTTTCTTCCTTTCTTTTAATCAACACTCCCCATCTTTCTTTCTTTCTTTCTTTCTTTCTTTCTTTCTTTCTTTCTTTCTTCCTTTCTTGATATTTCTTTATCAATATTTCTTTCATTCGGGTCTTTCTTTCTTTTCCAGATATTTTTCTTTCTTTCTTTCTTTCTTTGATATTATTTCTCAATATTTCTTTCTTTTAGAGTCTTTCTGACTTTATTTCTTTCTTTCTTCCTTCCTTTCTTGTTATTTCTTTATCAATATTTCTTCTTCTTTTTTTTCGGATCTTTCTTTCTTTTCGGTTATTTCCTTCTTTTTTTCTTTTTTTCTTTCTTCTTTTTTCTTTTATTTTATTTCTTCCTTCCTCCCTTTCTTGATATTTCTTCTTAATATTTCTTTCTTTTCATGGGTACTTTCCTTTCTTTCTCTTTCTTTCTTTCTTTCTTGATATTTCTTTTTCGAATATTTCTTTCTTTTCGGGTCTTTCTTTCTCTCTTTTCCGGTACTTTCTTTCTTTCTTTCTTTCTTCTTTCTTTCTTTCTTGATATTTCTTTCTCGATATTTCTTTCTTTTCGGGTCTTTCTTTCTCTCTTTTCCGGTACTTTCTTTCTTTCTTTCGCTAGTCCATATTTTTTATTCTTTTTGTTTTCTTCTTTCGTTCAACTCTCCCCATCTCTCTATTTATCTCTTTCTTTTTTTCTTACTCGCAATCTTTTTTAATTCTTTGTTTCTGTGTTTCCTTCTTACATCCTTCACGATGTTTTTCTTTTCTTTCTTACGTTATTCTTTATTTCCTTCGTCCAACACGCACTATGTTTCATCCATTCTTTCTTTTAACCTTTCCAGTATATCTTCTTCTTCTTCTTCTTCTTCTTCTTCTTCTTCTTCTTCTTCTTCTTCTTCTTCTTCTGTCATGTGTCTTTAGTATCCTCATATGGAAACCAAACAGAAACACAAAAACTTGATGGGAAATGAGACTAAATAAAGAAACAAAACACAAAAATCAGCAATAATCTCAACCACCTATTTTTTATTACTTATGATTTTAAGTATTAGAAAATAAAATCCGTAAATAAAAACTCTTGGTTTCGAACAAGGGTATCATATTTATCTCGCAATAAATCTCCCACTCCACTTCGCTGTACATAGACGAAGATATAAACCCTCACTTTACAGTCAAACGACAAATTAGAGAAAGTTACAAAAATTAAGTTTTAAATACACTAATCTTTTTCCTTTTTAGGCTTCCGTACTCTAAAATAACAGGCATCAGATTTTCATAAGAGACTACGAAAAAACATAAATACGGTCATAAAATGAGGGTCCAGTTTATCATAATATCTCCGTTGTATATCAACCCCCACTTTAAAACTCAATTTTCTCACAAAACAATATATATATATATACATATTAAAATGTGAAGAGACATGGAAGTGAATGCGACGGTATGTAGTATAGTGAGAAATTTGAAAAAAAAAAACAGGTTCAAATAAAATGAGTGGTAAGTTCATTAGCCAACACTGCAGTGTTTTAATCTCTTGAGTAGATCTTCTTCGGGGCATTTGTTGATATAAGGAAAACATACACTCACACCATAAAAGAAGAATATTTGACGTCATATTTCAAACCGTCTACCTTTCCAGCGTTCCTTCTTCAAACTTCAAATTTTGAACAGACTGATAAATAAGGACTATCACAGTTTTTCTCGTTAATCTGTGATAATTTTTTTTTTTTTTTTTACTTTTCCTTATATCAACAAATGCCCTGATGAAGATCTAATTAACAGATCGAAACACTGCAGCGTCGGCTAATAAACTTACCACTCATTTTATTTGAACCTGTGTTTTTTCAAATTTCTCACTATACTACATATATTAAAATGCATATTGAAAATATACAGAATATTTAATTTAAAGATCATTATCCAAGAACAATTTTAGAGTACTAAATATATTCTTAAAAAAAATCTTAAATAAAAACAATTTGAATAAGTGACTTAATTGATTAAAAAAATTCTAATACGATTTTTTGAATAAAAATATGAATAATTAGATTAGTTCTTGTAATTAAACATATTTTAAATATAAATAAAAAATACGAATAAATGAATGAATTTATCAATTAAAAAATTCTAATGCAATTGAAAACAAAACCTTCTACGAATACCAAATAAAACTTTTCTAGGGTAGAATTTGACGAAGATTGCAACAAAAAATATCCTAAAAACAGGAAACTTGAACTTCTCATATTTGAAAGACTGCCAGTCCAATTCTTATAAAGGCTCCATGCGTGGTAACATGATTAGAAGAATTTTACTAGCGAGTTTGATTCTCCCCGAGTGTTAGTTGGCTGGTTGGTTAGATTTTACGGCATGTCAACGCATTGGGTTGTTTTATGACGAAGATGATTTGTTTTATTCATTCTTCACGAGTACTCTTTTTTTAACTCAGATTTTGAAACACATTTTTAAAACTCATTTTGTTCTATTTAACCCATGGGTGGGACCCTAACAGGTACTACCACTCCGGGTCAGAATGGACATGGGAGTAATGGTGATGAAGAGGTACACCGAATTCCCCGAGGACCAGAGCTAGAACTTCATACCCCAAACAGTAACATCCTCAACCATCGCCTTCTAACGTTGGCATCCTTCCGTCTTCTAAGGACGATGGTGTAGTGTCCACTTTTCTTATTATTATTATTTATCTGCAACTGCGTGAGTGGCTAGTTTTGAATGGCAACCTCTGGTGCAGTGATTGCAAACAAACACTGATGCTTGCTGGAGTTGCTCTTTTCTCTCCTTCTTTTTGGTTCACTTTTCTGCGGCGGCTTCTTTCCTCTTTTTTTCATTCGTTTTCCTTCCTTGTTTGACGAGGAGGCGCCAGTTCGCACGGTCTTCTGCACAAGCCTCCCATGTGTTGGTGTTGATGCTGGGAGTAATGGTGATGAAGGGGTACACTATGTTCCCCGAGAACCAGAGCTAGAACTTCATACCCCGAACAGTAACATCCTCAACCACAGCCTTCTAGCACATTTTGGTAGGCAAAGAGTTAAACAGCAACCACACAAACAAGAAAATGGACATTAAAATTATCAAACAGCAAAAGACTCGGTAAGCTAGAGATCAGAAGTAGAATGTAAACAATTCTGACCACAGCACTACTAAAAAATGGCTACGATACTTAGGAGAGTCCTGGAGACCATAGACGACTTAAAGTGACTGAGACTTCATTGAAAAAGCATCAGTTTAAATTGGTGTGAAACTCTTACAAGTAGTAACATACGGGATATATGTATGTACAATTGTAAAACCTTTAGAAAATACCGCGGTTTCTCTGATCATTTCAAAGCTTTGATTCTGACAAAGACAAGTAAACAGGACTCAATTTCCTCCTTCAGAGAACAGACATGAAGACCACCGGAGCATTAAAAACATTTGGTACCCGATTTATTATATATATATATATATATATATATATATATATATATATATATATACTGACAAAGAATATATAAAGATAAATGTAATGCTTTTTTACGAGGCATAGAGGAATAAACGTGAAAAAATACAAAAGATTTAAAATTCAAAAGACTTTCAAAAGAACCGCATACTTAAAAATACATTTCATCCACCTTACTTGTTCTGCTTTTAACTGACATATATATATATATATATATATATATATATATATATATATATATATAATATATATATATATATATATAGAGAGAGAGATAGATAGATAGATAGATAGATAAAAGGATATGAAAACAACACAAAATGCTGTTAAAGTGAAAAGATTTTATATCATATTCATAGCTAATATTGAACAATATTTCGATTTATAAAAATCATCTTCAGAGCTTGTTTATACTCCAGACTTATCAATATTATTTTCGTCTCCGCTATTGATAAAGCTGGAGCATAAACAAGCTCTGAAGATGATTTTTATAAATCGAAATATTGTCTAATATTAGCTATGAATATATAAAATCTTTTCACTTTAACAGCATTTTGTGTTGTTTTCATATCCTTTTATCTATATAACGTCGGATTCATTTCCTTTCTCTTAACTTATATATATATATATATATATATATATATATATATATATATATATATATATATATATATTGACTGGTAGTAAGGGATGATTCCACCTGGGTTCCTCAAAATCTCACTGTATAACCATAATGTATGCTCCTGTAGGTGCAACAATATATTCATACAAGGATTTTCATTCTATATATTTATTAAATATATATTATGTTGTTTATGGACCCTCTCGTTGATTTTCGATGCATGAGGGGTCATACAATGAACAACCCACACAGTGATTTGTTTATAGTGGTGAAGGCTTGTGTCGGACCATCCGCACTTTTTGGCACAGTCGATAGTAAAGAATTTTAGAAGCGGACAAACCCAATCAACGACATGGGGATCTAGAACGGATTAATGCTATTTAAGTTTAATTCCTTTGGGAAAATTGATTTGATATACGAGAAAACTGAGTTACGAGCGGAATGAATTAAACCCGTATTTCAAGGTACCAATATATATATATATATATATATATATATATATATATATATTATAAATAAAACATCTTTTTGTCTTTATTTTTTACGCATTGTATTGCCTTCGAATTTTATTATTTTATAACATACTCAACAATGCTTCAAGCAAATTACCAATTACTTTTATATATATATTATATATATATATATATATATATATATATATATATATATATATATATATCACCCATCCTCTCTAACACCTACAACCAAAATTTACACAAATATTCCAACAAACTGAATGTTAATTGTAAATCCAATAAAAAATAAAAATAAAAACATACACTCAAAACCAATCCTAACCCAAACACCTAACACCTGAGACATTATCGGAGTCCACCCTGACACACTCCCTATTAGAGAGAGGGAGAGTCCACCTCCAACCTCTTCTGATACCATCAACCAACCCCACCCCCTTATTCACGACATGCTCAATTCATTAGAAAGAAAATGTTCACTACTGAAGCAAGAACTCTATTCCTAAAGTCCTGAAGAAAGTCTAACAGACCGAAACGTTGCATCGTCGACATCACTACCTACATAATCATCCATTTTCTACAAACATCCCGTGTTTGTCTACATTTCACCACACAACACCACACACACACACTGGCAACTCTCTCTCTCTCTCTCTCTCTCTCTTATATAATATATATATATATATAATATAATATATATATATATATATTACGTGTGTGCTTGTATATGTGTCTTCATGTAAGTATATTTGTATATGTATAAGTAAATGTTTGTGTGTCTGCTTATATATATGTGGATATATATATATATATATATATATATATATATATATATATATATATATATATATATATAGTAAATGAAGAAAAAACTCTAAACTTGCTTCATTACAATAATATATTTCAATCGTATTAATACGGCATCTTCAGGTAATCACAAGAACATGACTCTTACGTATTAATACGATTGAAATAAATTATTGTAATGAAGCAAGTTTACAGTTTTTTTTCTTCATTTACATTCACTGTGGTATTAGGCATATTGAGCTCTCCTTATTTTTACCTGCATCGTGTAATCCTAACTACGGAATATATATATATATATATATATATATATATATATATATATATATATATATGTGTGTGTGTGTGTGTGTGTGTGTTGTGTGTATAATTTTTAATGAGTATCATACTTTATTCATAATCAGCAATTTTAAACGAAATAAAAAGAAAAGAGAGCGAAAGAAAGATAGAATTAAGGGCCCTTATCTACTCTCTTT
>CM042159.1:1902629-1945177 GCA_023376005.1 Doryteuthis pealeii | reverse complement strand
ACGACAGGAACACAACACAAAATCAACCAGTTTTATACTGTAATTATAGGCTATAGAATTTCTACTCGGGAAACCACAGATAAAAATACTTCTCAGAAAGAAACATTTTGAGTCCATGGGGAATTGTACTTGTGGATGACAGCAAAAACACACACACATATAATATATGATATATATATATATATAGTTAAAGAAATATTTTCCCACCGTTTTGCCGTGGTGAGATCACAGTTTCCCATCCTGATCGAGTGATATTTTTCAAAGTATTTGTGAATGACAGATGCCAAGGAATTTTGTTTGATTGTGGAGTAGAGTTAGACATTTTGTGTCCAAGTTAGAATGTGAAATCAATGTGGCCAATGGAATTTTGCAAATTCTCAAGCGATTTCTTTGAACTTCCGGGAGGTCCGTTTCCAAAGGAGACAGACACACATCACACACACACATATATATATATTATATATAGTATATATATATATATAATGATATGTAATAATATATAAAGTAAAGTAAGCTGAAAAGTCGACGGGGCGGTCTAAAGTCGGTATCAGCCAGTCAGCGAGGGAGTCTATCCCCTTTTCAATAGCGCTAGACCAAAGGAGATTGTTTTAGGGATCTGAAGACGGAAGCGCCACACCTACCAGCAGGCTCCTTACTTTACCGTATATGATCCCTGTGTACTCATAAACGCTGGGTTTGCGAGGACCGGTATCGAACTAGGGACGCTTAGTGGTTTCTAGCCGAAAGATCACCGATATATAAATATATAACTGACCATTTATATATATGTGTGTGTATCTATATATAAGTTACGTTAACATGGAGTCACCGTGCTGGGCTACTGACTCTATATAACGACTATGGTGTATTAACGAGCGTAGTATATATAATATAAAAAATGAACATTTCTAATTCTCCACCCATTGTGGCATGATTATTATTTATATATATATATAAATATATATATATATAGTTATATAATTAAATATACAAGCGTGTTGGTAGAATCCTTGCGGAGAGAAAAAAACCCAAGCAGAAAGTTTGTATTATCTAAGAGAAAATTAAAACAGACTATCAATTTTTCAATACATCAACACAAATAGAAGATAGAATTATTATATCAGATTTTTCTTTTCTTTTTATACACATATTATAAATGAAGGAGGACCGTTAAATAAATTGATTAGAAGGTTCCACTCCTCTCCCCGCTTTTGGGTTAAGCCCATGTAGTATAACACATAAAATAGTATTTACAAAATTAAATCATAAAAAGATTTTCGGTAAGACAAGAAAACCCGAGAGCAATTTTTTGCACATATTATATGACTAGGAAGAACAATTCTTATTCACGAATTATAAAATTTACTAAATCTTCAATAATGATTATAGTATAGGTCAAATCAATAAAAAAAACAAGGGAAACATAGGGAGTTATATAATAATTTATATATATACAGTTATATATATATATTTTAAATTTTTTTCCCAATATATCACTCTTAGGAGAGAAGCGAGATAGGTGGAGAAGAAAGTGTCATCGAGATACCTAAGTAGAGGCAAGATAGAGTCACACACGCACTATAAGTCTTTTTAATGAGCTCAAGAACATGAACCTATCTTATTTTAGACTAATCAAAGGTTATCGTCGTTACTTCTTTAGATATAATAATAAAACATAAAGGAATCTTTTATGAACAACATCCATCAGATCAACCTCCAACTATAAAGGTTATAATTTATATGCAATTGGGCTATACTAATTATATATGTATAATTGTAAAATTAATATAAATAGGTTAAATAAAATACATAACCACCAGGAAAGAACTGGAAAGAGGACATGATTTACATAAAAAAAAAATTTCTTCTTTGATATGGGTATCAGTTCCCACACTTCAAGAGAATGAGATATAAGAAAAACGATATGTAGTAATTCTTATGTATCTTAGAGATCGCATAAACGATAACTTTTTGTAAAGTATTCGTCGGTAGATTTTAAAGTTCTATAATTAAGATACATAACAAAACAAGATACAAATTAACTCTCAATATTATGGATATCAAAGATAATTTTGGTTGAGTCTGAGTAGTGTGTACGTAGTAAAATCTTTAGCAGGATCTGTGTGGTGAGAAGAGGGAACGAGAGGAGGGAGAGCTAGAGATGAGAGTGAAGGAGAATGAGTATGCAAAGTATAAATGCAAGGACGACAGCCAGAAAGCTCACAGAAGTATATGACGACGAATTCACTTGAAGTTATAGCCACCGGCATAGGCTCTGAGCTTGCGTAAAAGGAATTATGATAAGCTGTATCTAAGTAATTACTACACGAGTACTTTACACATGGAATGTGTAATCTCACACTCGTCTCGGAAAAGCACAAAGCAGGCGATGCAATGTAATCTGCATATCTGACAAATTCCAACAGTGTACACTATACGCTCTTATATATAATATATTCACTATACTATACTATATACTTTATATATAGTGAGTACGATAATATATATGAATTATATCACAATTTATCAATCTATATTAATGAATCCGTTGGATCCTCCGACTACCGGCAATTATTTGTCTGTAAAACTATATTATATATTCGAGGTCACGTGCCTAGTACGTCAAATCTCGGGCTCCTTTAACCCAACACTATTCATCAACAGGGAATTAAGGCAATACACCCATCAATAATCTTTGAAGCATGCAAACACATTGAAGAACAGGGTCCGGCATTGTTTTTATATATATAACAATACAAGCTTTTGGAGATAAAATTACACTGCATGACGCTATTTGAAATATCTAACTCTAATTATATAACGTTTTTGTTTAATTTTAATCATATTAAAGTTACATTTCAAATATGGTTATTTAATTTTAAATCCTTTATGAATTTAGCTGATTTTACTTACCTTCACAGGTACAAACTGCGCGTCTGAACATCTTTTGTTATATGTTTGGAGCGGGCCCATATCCCCTCACGCTCAATATGTTTCAAAATCTATTTTTACATCGCGAGAGCCTGAGACTGGGTTTTGAGGGCAGTTAATTTTATCTTATTGTGTGGGTACCTAATGTGTACTATAACCACACACAGACACAACGTTATGCACACACTATAGATTTATATAATCATATATACTATATTGTGTGTGTGTGTGTGTGTGTGTGTGTGTTGTGGGTTGTTGTGTTGTAGTGGGTGTGTCATGACTTTAGAAACAGTCTATATGTGAAAAAACACCACGGGAAAAACTCTGGAATTTCAAATTGGTACCACCAAAACGATTTGTTTAGATCTTATATGTATCATTTAAGGTTCTTTTCACGATTGAAGTTATTTCTTTTCATCTTTCAAGTCTTTCAATAAATTTGTGAATGGCGGCAGCTCTTTTATTTCTAAAATTCTATTAATGAGGTAGAGTTTTCTCCTTACACAGCGCCATCCACAATCTTTTCTATTTTTCTTTCTTGTTAGTTTTAATGTCATAAAGAGGAAATTTCTATATATCTTCTTGACACTTCTTCTTCTTCCTCCTCTTGGACTACTCCTCTTTTGCTCACTACTCAGCATTCTTCCTTCTTCTTCTTCTTACTTACTTCTTTCTTCTATTCACATGAAACATAAAGGTCTCTTTTTCCTATTAAATAATGTAAAATGCTTTTCCTCAAGAGTGTAGATGGGAAAAGTTAATTATTGGGTATTAGTAGTTTTTTCTAAAGCAATTCTTCATTTTCGTTACGCACCTTTTTTTAGGAATGGGAGGATTCAATCGTCACGTGCTCATAATGGTACTTCACGAACCTTGCTTGATTCAACCTTGGGAGGTGGTGTACCGTGGAATTTTGACGGAGTCGTCTATACGGCGTTAAATAGTAAGACCTAGATCAACTTCTATTTCAGTCTATGACATCTATCTCGAGTGAGCAGTCATATGATAGTAAAAAAGGTTCAGCGTAGACATGTCTATGGTATGAAGTTCTCACTGTAAATGATTTATCCTCTCTCATTTTTGGTTATACAATTCTACCGGCTTCTAAATATTTCACTTAAACAATTCTTGGATCTTATGTACAATGTTTGTATCATCGATTTCTGATGAATGAATTAACGAATGGCGGGAGACTGTGGACATTATATTTCATTGATTTGAGATTATGTTGGCCATGAGTCTTTATTTAGTGAGGCAGCAAATCTATTATACTCTTATTCCAATCTATAAAACATATCATTAACGAGGGTAGGTACTTACTGTTATAAAATGAACCTGGAGGAGGGAGATTGACAGCACACACACACACAACCAACACAGATCTAGGAAAAAAAACTCTGGAATTCACCTTCACTACTATAACCCTACACAGTGGACTACAATTTTAAGATTATGAGTAATTGCTATATGTGTGTTTGCACGTGTGGGTGTGCTCGTTTTTATGCTAGACGTTTGAGGTTTCATAATAAGGTGGGTGGGATACAACGCAGTACTAAGGAAGGGATAAAAAAATAGATAACGTATAATAATACTATATATCACCCGAGTTACATCGTATATTTAGATTCGAACCTCTCTCTCTAATTAAGAATGAACCCTACCGTTAGATGGATTTTATGCAATATCTCATTATATCATTATTAAAAAAAATTAAAAAAATAAGAATATTTATAAAAAACACAGAATAATAAAGAGAGAAAGAACACATAGTTTTTAAGGTACTCATATCCACCTTGATGTAGTGATCCTCTCTATGGCGCCGTTTTCAAGACTTTAATTACTACACACATCATCTTACACATGGGTACCAGTATCTACACACATATATATATATAACCTATATACCTCATCAATTATGAGGGTTACCTTATTTATGATGCTATATATAATTATAATGACTAAAGGTTTTATAACAAAATTGTCATAACTATTCTACAAACTATATGGCAAAACATTACGTGCGGCGTCACACACGCACATACACTCAACACATATCCATATATATAAAATACATAGTTCAGACTTTGGGGAGGAGGCTTTACTATTTTTTAGAGAGTAAGTTCTAGTTTGGTAGGTATCTAGAGAGGTCATATCCACACTATGGGAGTACTATATACTCACATAGTATACAATAGGTGGGAAAAACTTACTTAGAATTTCAAACCTATTATAAATCACTTCTAGCCTTATATGATAAAAATCTTAAATAAACCTTGCTATGTATCTCTATATATAGGCATGCCTATTATTCTCATACAACAAAGAGTAAGTAGTATTAGATAGAGTAGGGGATTGGGGTAACATAATATATATATAATACTATCTATATATAATAAGATCAGATTTATTATTGTATTTGAAAGCGTTGTTTACACATGACATTTAAGAACATGTTGAAATATAATCAATTAAATTTGAATGGAGAAAAGTTCTAGGTGAGATATTTGAATTATATTTGGCATATATTTTTGAATTAATAAATTGGATACAATAGCAATCTCTTATTTGAAAACATCATTATTCAATCAATCGGTCCGTGCAGCCACGATATCCATACAAAAAATTCTCGTCGCCACCTTTCCTATCATTCATGTGCACCCTGGGAGTTCTTCCTCGCTGCAAGCAGCATCTCTTACATAGCCTGGTCCACATGTAGGCTCTTCGCTGGGGGCGGCCACAACTGCATGTCCATGTGTTGGCTTTCCACAGGAAGAAACATTTGGGGCCCTTAATCAGTTCGTCCTTGCTCTCACAGTGGTCCGCATGTCTAGTCTGTCTCACCACCATTACTCGGAATGATCTGTGAGATAGGGGCCAGGTGACCATACAGGCTTGCTCCCTTTGTGGGGTGCTGGTTTCCCCACGCTTGTTCAGTAACTTGCCAAACGCAACATTCTTTGTGCCGGTCCCCACATCTACGATTTTACTCCTCAAAGGCCGCCTCGTCAGGGGTCCCAGGTGGTGCGCACACAGCAGAAAACTGATATGACTACAGCCTGGAAAAGAAAATGTCACGTTCACTTGTCAAGTGAGTTTTTTGAAATTCCTGAAATTTACCTTGTAACGCATTTTGAACTAACATTGAAAAATCACTAAACAGTGGGAAATATCTTGTTTATAAGGCCCAGATCAGTTATATAATAATATACAATATAATAACAGTTTAATTTCATTATGGAGCCTTTAATATACAAGAAAAAAAAACAAAAAAAAAAAAGATGTAGAGGATATTGGACAGTGGTTTGTATGTAATTCTGCTTATGAAAGGAAATGGTATAGATATATAGTCATGTTCCAGTAGAAAAGAGGAATATTAAAAAGAGGTACCTTTGAACCACAAGACCTTGAAGGAGAATAATTAATTTTGGTGTAACATTACATAACATGCACGACGGACACATCAACATTCAACCACATATAACCTGCACCACACACACATACACACACACACACCCACACCAAATTAGAATATTAAAACCATATATGCAGACACTACACACATAACCACAACAGAAGTTAAAACATACCAACAAATAAGTTACAAAAAGAATAGGCAACAGAATAATCTCTTTCTGGGGCTTTTGTAATATATATATATAATATATATTTATAATATATATAATACTTCTTCAGCCAACGCCCTGTCTGGTAGTTTTTTTGCTTTGCTTTGTTTTTCGTTTCTCTGTCTGTCTGTTTGTCTGTCTGTCCTGTCTGTCTGTCTCTCTCTCTCTCTCTATCTCTCATCTCTTGCTAAGCATACCATCAAAAAGTACGCCGAAAAATCGTCAAAGTTGTTTTGAGATGGACATTTTTAATAAACCAAGAAGAACAAAAGAGATCACCCGCAGTGTTGTCTCTCTAGATGTTCTTTCATAATTCAAATATTTGTGGTATCAAATTATGAAAGTGAGATGATTGTTATGTCATGTTGTGTATTAAAACAATTAAAATCCTTCGCATTCTTGGGTGACGATAAGCAAGCTGTTTGACTGGATGCTGAAACGATCCGATTCATTCCAGCTGTAGGTAGCTCACAAAATGTCCTATCCACATTGAAAAGAGACTTGATAAGTCGAAACGCGTGTCTGTGGATTACTATATAATATATATATATCATGCATCATCATGTCGGCACGCAACCACGGGCATCCATGACAATCTTTCGCCAACCCTCCTATCATTCTTACACCTGGAAGCTCCTCTGCGGAGCAGCCAGCATCTTCACATAACTGGTCAATGTATGTCCTTGCTGGGGCGCCCTATATATATATATATATATATATATATATATATATATATAATATATATAATATATATTCGGCATTGAGAGATGAGAGAGAGAGAAAGAGAGAGAGAGAGAGATGAGAGGAGAGAGAGAGAGATAGAGAGAGAGAGAGAGAGAGAGAGAGAGAACGGATTGGAGATGCGTGGCGCAATGGTTAGAGCCTTAGGAAATGAATTCGTCGACCCCAGTTCTGTTCTGTTCCTGGATGAGGCTGTTTTACACTTCACATAGCGCTATACCCTTCGAAAGGTATTAATCCAACAATCCTCTCTCCAGCCAATGGGTAGATAGTAGTGTAGACTGGGATCTTTAACCTGGCTAGGTAACTTCTCTAGGAGAAGGAAAACTCTGAATTGACCATGTGTCACATTCTGCTTGTGCGAAGGGGTTGGTAAAATAATATATAAAGAGATGATTTTTAGTCATAATAAATAACAGGTTGCAACTAAATGTACTTTATGAACATAAAATATACACACGTATTCAATGCTTTTTCTGGTTTGGTTTTATTTCTTTAAAGAGATATCAATTCCATAAGGGTTTATATAATGCGAAATTCAATTCATTTTGTAAAGAATAGCAATCATTCGAAGTATTTGATATACCTTCACAAAAAACATTATGAAAAATATTTGATGAAACTGGGGTCCAGTCTTAATCCCCTAATGACATGTAAGAAGTTTGGCTGCATTTGTTTAAAGGCATATCAATCCCTTATGGGTTATTTAATGTCGATATTGAATTCATTTTATAAAAAAATGCTGGCAATGGCTCGATGGAATGGTCCGAAGTAATTGAATATAACTCCTCACAAATCATAATGAAATGGATTTGATGAAACTGCAGTCCAGTCTTAAATGCAGTAATAATATGAATATGTTTGGTTTTTTTTCTTAAGGTAAATATCAGCCCCTTTTGTGTTTATATAGGGGAAGAACGGTTGAATCCATACCTTTACGAAGTGTCTTAGTAATATGTGAAATGAAAACAGCCTCGCCCGGGATTTGAAACCGAGTAGCCGTGTCCTACGAAGATAAACGCTGCGCTACTAGCACTTGATTCAATAAGTAATGTTGAATATCCAGGTGTTCTTTGCTGATTAAATTATTCGTGTTATTAGCTCCATTTCTACTGAACAGCAAGTTTATTCCTCCCTTGAGACCCCCTACGTGCGACCTTGTGTCACATCTTACCCGGGGCGAATGGGTTAGTTAAAAGATGGCGCCCCATCGGTGTGTAATAGTGAGTAAGCTACTATTGCAGACCCATTACTACTGAATTGCGAGTTCGTTCCTTCCTGGATGCCTTACACTTATGGCCTTGTCACACATATGCGTGGCCAACGGTTGGGTAAGAGGAAGTCTCATCGTATTGTAATGGTTAGCAAACTCATCTCGCAGTCCACTGACCTAGCCCATGTTGAATGGGTTGGGTAAAAAGATGAAATCCCATCGTGGTGTAAATGGTCAGCCGGTACTCTCGCAGATCCATTACTACTGAAATTAGCGAGTTCAATCCACGCTGGATGCCCATGTATTTGACCTTGTGTCGCGTCCTACCCATGGCGAACGGGTTGGGTAAAAGAGGAGGCCACATCCTGGTGTAAGCCATTCTCGTAAATTCATTACTACTGAATAACGAGTTCTTTCCTCGCTAGATACCACATACCTTTGACCTTGTGTCCCATCCTACCCATGGTAAATGGGTTGGGTAAAAGAGGGAATCCCATCGTGGTGTAATGCTCACTAAGTTACTCTCGCAGATCCATTACTACTAAACAGCGAGTTGATTCATCGCTGTATGATCCATGCATCTGATTTCATATCACCTTCCACCAGCTGGGAACGGATTAGTGTTAGGTCCAGACCTAATGGAATCTAAAGTTACTCCCCTTGAACAATAGGGGATAGTTGCCTCCCTTGAAGTTAGCACTGTGGGAACCCGGAAGTGGGGATTCTGCCATGACACTTTTGGATTTGTGTTCGTGTTGGCCTGGCGCATACACACGTCTGAGCAAATTTAGGCTGATTTAGGTTATGAACATTCTCTACCCTGTGTTAAATAAACCTTGTTAATTTCCAGCAAATTGGTCTTGCATTTTTATTCAGTCTTTTTTATAAGAACTTCAAAAAGTATAAACTTCGGTTCTTATAAAACATTGGGTTACTTAATGGAGAGTACCCTACGGGGAACATTGAGTAGGATTGTAGTGAGATAGCCAATGGCGTGTTATCTCATTTGCATATGTCTACTACAGCGGTAGATATAAAAAGATAGTTCTACGACATAAGGGACTGAGCTACGATAAGCGAAGCGAACTACTACAACTACAACTACAACTACAACTACTACTACTACTACTACTCCTAATACTACTACAAGAATGTGTGAACCTACACATCACTACAAGGATAATAACAGATACGCTGATTAAGGACATATAACATTTAATCCATCTTCTATACATATATAAAGGACAGTTGTGTGTATGTGTATGTCCGGAGGAAACTTCGAAAATAAAACAATTAACGACAAAGTAAATATATATATATACATTAAATATCACCAGGGCTTGGTTTTTTAGCAAAAACAATAGATTTGATTTATATCCGTGAAGATAATTAAAAAATAAAATGTAAATGATAACAGCATGGTTTCTTTTTCATTTAATACTTTAGATAGTAGACATTAACATTTATTTTCAGAGTAGCTGGATCAATGCAAGGTTTGTTTTATTACATAGGGATTTAAAAGGGGCATCCCACCAGAATTCAAGCCACGGTCAGTAATAATGGATCTGCGGGACTACTTTAAAAAATCCCCCACTGAACTCAGGCGCCGCGGGTTGCTGCTGCTAGTTCATATATAAAGGGCAGTTGTGTTTTTGTGTATGTCCGTAGGAAACTTCGAAAATAAAAACAATTAACAACAAATCAAATATATATATATATAATATATATATATATATATATATATATATATATATATATATATATATAATATCACCAGTGTTTGGTTTTTTTTTAGAAAAAATGATAAAGATTTTGATTATATTAGTAAAGATAATTAAAAAAACAAAATTTAACTGATAACAGCATGGATTCTTTTTTGCGTTGAACATTTTAAATAGTAGACATTAACGTCTTTTTTTTTCAGACTGGCTGGATCAATGCAAGGTCTTTTTTTACGTTGGGATTTTAATTGGGCATTCTACGAGGATCCAACTCACGATTCAGGAATAATGGATCTGCAGGACTAACTTGAAAAAATCCCCCTCTACTCAGGCGCCTCCGGGTAGCCGCTTCTAGTTTATACATATGGGGGAACTAGGTTATCCAAGCTATACAAAAGTCACAATTGTCCAAGTACATGAAGAAGTGTATGGTAAGTCAGAGGTGTAAACCACTTTCTATTTCTAGGGTCTGGAACGACAGGTATGCACTATGTTATTCTATTTGTATGTAAAAGCATAATAGTTAGGTAAATACCTATTTTATGAACATTATTTACCTGGTAACTTAAAACCTGTATTTAATGCTGGTTTGGTTTATTTTATTTGTTTTACGTCATTTCAATTAATTATGGGTTATATAATGCCGAAATTTGATTCATTTGAAAATGTTTGACAGTAATTATAACTACAGTTTTAATGACCCATAGCATTTTTTTAATTCCACTTTTTATTTTCCCATAATCATTTGTTATATCAGTTATATTAAATCACTTTTTTCTATGTAAAATAATTAATTGGCACATAGTTCAATGACTTAAATTATTTCAAGTATTCCTTTGCCATTAATTTGCATGCACACACAAATACACACACGCACACATACACACACACACACACACCCACACACACACACACACACATGGATTTTGGATCATCAAAATCCTATTGTACATCCATACTGTATGCTCTTGCAAGTGTAAACTTATAGACTCATACAAGGATTGTTATTAATCCCTAAGAGAGCTCAATGTATAATAGCTAACCACGAGTAGGAGGTGAAACGTCAATTTCTTAAGCAGAGTGTAAATTCAGAGTTTTTATTCTCCTAGACCTGTTGTCATACCAAGGTTAAAGAGTCCAGTCTACTCTACATTTTACCCCATAGCTGGAGGGAGAATGGTGTGATGCATGCCTTCTCCAAGGGTATTAGTGTGATGTGACATCCAAACAGTCTCATCCAAGATTTAATCTGATGTCGTTGAGTCCATTTCTTCCGACGATAACCAGTACACCACGCACCTAAATATATAATATATATATATATATTATATATATATATATATATATTATATATATATATATATTGAAGTAGATTTTAATCCGTGGAGAAATCTAATCTTGTTTCCATCGCAAATGAACATTTGCCAATGAAAGATTATATTAGAATGGGTATTTTTAGACTTTTCGTTTTCTCTAAAAATAAAATCATGGGAATATATTATATAAAAAATCTATGAGTTGAACGAGGAAACAAGTGGTTCGATCCTTGTTGTAATCAGTGAGTCAATCAATTGTACAATTATTTATAAGTCCTAACTGTCACATGCCCTGTCGTCTGAGGTAGAATACAACAACTGCACATCTATTTTACTTTGTTTTCCTAGCCATTATGTAGTAGGTTATCTGATGAGACTAGGTTTATTTATTGAGTTTTGGTTGAAATAAATGTATAATAGCTAAATGACAGTTTGTTTATTATTGAAAGTGTAAATATTTCTCTGAATATAATTCATTTATTAATTATTATACATTGAGTTCTCTTAGGGATTTGTAAAAGTCCTTGTATAAATCTTAACTGCGATGTTAATGAGCACAAATAGGATTATCCCCAGCATCCCAGACAATTGGATACTTTTACATAGGGCTGGGTTAGCTCAGTCGGTAGAGCGTTCGGCTAGAAACCTCAAGGTTCCTAGTTCGATACCGGCACTCGCCAACTCAGCGTATGAGTAGCACATGGATTTGTGCGGTAAAGTAAGGAGCTGATGGTAGGAGTGGCGCTCCAACTCAGACGCAAAAACAATCTCCTTGGTCTAACGCTAGTGAAAAGGGGGTAGGCTTCCTCGCCGAATGGCTGATACCGAATTTAGGCCACCTCGACGACTTATATATATATATATATATATATATATATATATATATTTATATATAAGAGAGAGAGAGAGAGAGAGAGAGAGAGAGGAAGGGAATCCCCCCTCTGGAGCCACATGTTAGTTATGGGTGGCGACTCCCGATTCTTAAGTACGGAATCCTGGTAGTTGATTCGTCCATCACATGCAGCATTCCACTTGGGCTCTTACTTGGGGTAAGCGGGCAGTCGGAGAGGCCCCGTCTGATCAGCCTAAGTAAGGAGTAAAGGTTGATAATAAATAATATACAATATTATCTATTTTTGCTGTGTAATGTTCTACCAGAAATAATAAAGTCCTGCTTTTTGGTTAGAAGAAAATTAACTTTTTATGAAACATCGCTAGGGGTGTACTTATTTATGAGCAATGTTCTGCGTGTATATGTGCGCATCTATCTATCTATCTTTTATTATATATATATATAATTTATATTATATATATATATATTACATTCATCCACAACTCGGTGTTTCGACGCATCACGTCTCTTCAGTGTGGCTAGACATTTGCAAGCTACCTCCAGCCGATTCATCATCAGTCAGGCTTCTTAAACACTGCCATCGTCACCTTCAAACGTAAAGTAGGGTTTTAACTGATAAATACACACATCAGTATATATGTAAAGGCAGCCAGAGAGTACTCCATCTGTTTTATAGGGGAGCGTTGTCTTTAAGCTTGGTGGCCGTCAGTAAAACCCCCTTTAAAATGCTCAATTCATAGGGGGGTGCGGAGCATATATAGTCATCCACAGATACCGCGTTTCGACGTATCACGTCTCTTCAGTGTGGTTATTTGTCAGACAGTAACCGAAAACACGTCATAATTCTCTTAGACAGAATACGAACGCAAGCGAAATGGAGATAAACTTCCTCGCTGTTCGGAACTAAAACCCTCACCCAACGCCTTCTAGCACGTTTATGATAAAAATATGTTGGGGGTTTACCATAAGAGCAAAACCATCGCGAAAGTCATATAGGTAATTAGGGCTTGGCGTGATGGGTTTATTGATCGGATACAGGCTCCACAACCGCCTGTCTAACCCAAATAAAGACCAGTGGTGTGTAGCATAACATGGACAGCTTAACCACCAGGATTCCGTCTTTAAGCATTATGGGTCGCCGGCCACGGCCAACAAGTGCCCCATTGAATAGGTGGAGAGTCTTAACCCTGTGCAGAGGTGCAGTCGGCGTATTCTACAGCCCCCAGACGTAGGTGTTAATCGACGATGTCAGATTTAAATTATTTTATTTTACCTGTCTTAATAGATCTCGATTTTATAACTGGTCTTGGGTTACATAGAAAAGAAATAACGTACGTCTCGTTATATGTATATATATATTATATATATATATTATATATATATATATATAATATATTTCTTTTCTTGTTTTTTCTATTGGTCTTTTTTATCTTCCTTTTTTTTTCTCTCGCTTCGTGTTTTTTTGTTGTTTTTTTTTACTCCGTTACGCAGACGTTTTTTTTTTCTTTTTTTCTTTTTTTTGTTTCTCTTCCTTTTCTTCTTTTATATTGTTTTCTTTTTTTTCTTTCTTCTTTTATGTTGTTGTTGTTGTTGTTGTTGAAGTTGTGGTAGTGGTGGTGGCGGTGGTCAATATAATTCATAGTAATAAATATTGTCGATTGAAAGAATCTCGCAGCAGAGGCACGAAGAGAAATGGCGAAGAATTGACCCGTTCTCAGTGCAAAGCTTTGTTATGGAAAGTCGGGTTTAACAGAGTTATATGTTCACAATGTCTACAATGTTGGCTGGATTGAAAAAATGTTCTCTTCAGATTGGTGGGTGGAGAGTCAGGGAGGGACCAGGGGACAAAATATCATTTCCCTGTGATGCGCGCGTATACAGGCACTCACACACACACACACACACATATAATATATACCATAAAATACATACATATATAACATAATATACGTATAATTATATACATATATTTTTTGTGAGTGTGTGAACAAATAAACGTTTTCATTTTTTGTTCACACAGAGACACACTTACACATACACAAACATTTTATATATATATATATATATAATATATATATATATATAGTATATATATATATATATGTGTGTGTGTGTGTGTGTGTGTGTGTGTGTGTGTGTGTGTGTGTGTGTAGGGGGTGTAGGGGGGTGTCTGTGCGTGTGGGAACAATGAATAGTTTGAAAACGTTTTCTTAATCAAGAAAGCGCTAAATGCTGATATGTAAAATAAAAATATACGACCCTTTAAAAAAAAGTCGATCTCTTTCTCGATTTGTTTACGCTTTACATTTAAACCGATATGCACGCCTAATTCATTTAATTATAATTAATTAATTAACAAAATTAGGTATGACTTTAATTAAGCACATAATCTCCCACAAATTGTCGGCCTTCGCCATTTCAAACACATCGTTTGACCACTTCATACTGTCGTGCCATAAGTCACACCAAAAGGTGCCATATACATATCAGTTTTAAAATGAACGAGAACTTCTGGGGAAGCCAGCTAGTGTAGTGGTTAGAATGTCCGCCTGTCAGCCTGGCAGGAAGGGTTCGAATCACGCACAAAGCATTGCCCTGTCTATTGTTCTGCTGATGAGGCCTAATAGGCTGAAATGTGCATACAGCGATCGACTTTTTCTCGATTTGTTTACGCTTTACATTTAAACCGATACGCACGCCTAATTCATTTCATTAATAATTAATTAATTAACACATTAGGTCTGACTTTAATTAAGCACATAATCTCCCAAAATTGTCGGCCTTCGCCATTTCAAACGTATTGTCTGACTACTTCATATATAAATATATATATATATATATATATATATATATAGTAATTTCTTTTTTTCTATCTATCTATTATTATGCTAAAGCTGAGATTTTCAACTTTTGTTCCATATAGGCTTTTTACTTGTGAATTAAATGACATGAGAGTTATATGAATTATAGCTCAGTTTTTAAGGTCTACTAAATGTTTTGAAAAAAAATCCACTTTAATTGGTTCTAATTAATCGTAATTCGCAATTAAATCAAAAAACTGACGCGTCTCCGTCCTATATTCTGCTATACTCTCTTTTCCTCTCTATATGCCAGTGAAAGGGGGAGATGGATAGTGATTAACAGAGACACAAGTCACTACATGTAATAAATCTTAATCAAAAAAAAGCAGCAGCCGGAGCGATAATACCCTTCCTTTTCTCAGGCTACAGCGAATAACTTTTTGTTTTGTTTTAATAAAACAAAACAAAGGTTCTTTTTACGCTCAAACTAAAATTGAATATCATGCTTTAAAATAGATTTTTTTTAATTACTTTAATTGCTAATTTTTTTAAATTTATAGAGTCAAAGGTATAGCACATCAAATATTTGATAGTAAAAAAATTAGGAAGAGTCTATTTAGCTGGTTTTCGGTAAATATAAAAACCTTACTTGTTGGGACTGTCACTTTCTGTAAAATCCTTTTTTTACAAAAATACATTAACGCCCCCACCCCTACCCCACCCGAATTGAAAGAAAGTTACTAAAATCAGTGAAAATCCGGTTTTAATGAATGTTCAGTGTTGAGTTTCAAATGAATAATTTTATAACCATGCATCAATGTTATTTTTATTTCAAAACTTCTGATATTATTTTTCAGGTCACTTAAATTAGTAGATTAAAGTAATTAAAAAATCTAGATCTCTGTGCTACTTATACGCTGTGTTGGCGAGGACCAGTATTCGAAACAGGAACCGTAAGGCTCCCAGCCCGAACACTAATCCAAGAAATAAATATTCTTAAACTTAATGCAAACCTATTTTTTTTAGATGAAAGTAATTAAATTTTGAAGAAAAACTCGTTTGAAAATCGTACCCCTCTTTTTAAACTGAAAAAATTCAATGTAATATTTTTTCTTTTATAAAGATAATAGCCAATTTGAATAATTATCGAAATGAGTAAAAAATAAATCTCTCACCCAAAAAATTAACTTATTTAATTTAATATTTAATCATTTTATTTTTCTTGTCCGATTTTCGGTAACTTATTTCTCATCAGAAAAGACCATCCGTTAATTTTTTTTTTTTCTTGTTTCTATTCAGTAAGCTTCGGGTCTTTTTCTATTATGTTTTATAACAATTTATAAGGTATCATAAGTTTTTGGTTCGAGTAATGTTTAATATTATATCTTCTTATGTTTCTGACGTTTTTTATAAAAACTAAATCAATGAAGTTTGGTTAGAAAATAAGTTTTTGATTAAAGAGAAATCTCTAGTACAAAGACAATTTATTTCCTAAAAAAGAAAAGGGTATAATGAAAGTTATCTAGTGTAGACATACAGGGTCTCATCTACTAATAATTTTTTCATAACCTATTGTCTTTTAGTTAATATATATTATTTGGATTCCGTTTTACTTTTTAATTGCCTTGTTAATTTTACTCTTTAATTTTGCCTTGTACTCTAGATATAATTTCTATAAGTCAGCAAAAATTATATTTACAAACATTACGATACTATAATTATGTGACATTTATTTTCCTATTCAAATTGTAAAAGTTAAACATCCGAAATTACAACACACCTGTTATGTTCATTGAATCAATAAGTTTTCCGAACAGTTTTTAGTATGGTAATAGATATATTAGTTGCTCAATAATTTGTTTTTAATTATACAGTCAAAGATTGTTATGGACTATAGTTGTTTACTCTATCATGGATATTGTAACAAACCCTTTTTATTTTTATATGTCAAATTTATTATTTACCTTCTAAGACAGATTTCCCCACATTATCTCTTTATTGGGATATACAATCTGGAGCACTTAGTTGAGTGTTGGGACCATACTCAATAATTACAATATTTTTTGTATTTAATACAATGCGGCGTGGACGAATAACTACAAGTTAAGCATAGCTCTTATACCCTAATTGAGAAAGGTATAGAATCTAGAACTAACTCCCCATCGCTAGACTATGGGGAAACTAGTAGGGCAGACTGAACTCTTTATAAATAATCGTTATGGTTATAGACAACGCTGTTTTAGCGAGAAGGAAAACTTCTGGGAAAAATGTATCAAACAACTTGGGTTAAATTCGATTTGGAGTGGTACACGGTACATAAGAAAAGATAGAGATAACATTGTATCCGGGCATTATTTTACATGTGGAATACTATTATTACAACTAATCGGTTACTTTAAAAGTAAAATGGTTAAATTTATTACATAAATATTTAATTAAATTTATTTTGGAATAATTCAATTTGAAAATTTTCAATTATCTAATTTTTATGGTGATTAATTTATAATTTTAAAATTTCTACATCTTGAAGTCTTATATATTCATATATTTAGAAATATAATAATTCTGAATTTGATTATATTTTATATTTAATTATATAGTAAGCTAATAATGTGAAGTTCATGACTTTTGTTAACTACAGGCGAGCCGCCTGTTTCTATTCCTTCTCTATTCAAGTTTATACTGATATTAAATTCCGGACGATGGTTAAAGGGGCGTTTGATCTGAGAATTTCAAATGCTGATTGCCGGGTATTTAAGTGATATTCTCTATTGTGATTAATTAAGAGATTAGGTTTAACCTGGGTCCACATCTTGAAGTCCTTGTGTTGGCTTTAAATGCTTGAGGCTTCTCACTCCTATGTTCAGTATTCGGGAGGAAATTTAATAACTCTGGGTGGTCTGCTTCACGACCCCCGACCTCTATGCTTAGTTTGCTCAAAGAGTAGCCCAAGATGACTAATGCGACCATGAATGTATTATCTTGGTACATTATGCTGTTCTTAACGCTTACCCCGGAAGTTAAGAGTGGAGAGAACCTATTATCGACATCTTTGATAAATACAACTTTTAACTTTTTGTGATAAATAAACTGGTAATCGCAGTGCGGCTTCTCTGTCGAAATATATAAAACACTCGTGACCTTGTTCCGACTTCATGACTTAAAATTTTTTATTCATTGTACTCAGGTTCAACTGCCTCGACGCATAAGCCGGACGAGGCACATTGACTTCAACCAATCAGAATGCCCCAAAGTCGCGGCTTTCCCGCAATTTCTCATAGTAACAGACACTCGAATGGGGCGCATTTCATCAGCCTGTGTGGTCCGGTCGCGTGTTTTGTGTTGTACGTCCATCTTAGGAAAATAGCTACTGTTCTTGCGTGTGTGTAATTTAGAACGGGAGATAGGTCTACTTAACTGCCGATATTTGAATCCGCTGGAGTCGTAGGTTGGGCTGGTTGTGTCAGTCAATAGAATTGTGTGTTTTTTTTTCACGCCCTTTGATTCGTCAATAGATTAAGCCAAGCGTTCAAAGAATCAGCGCCTTGTTTAATTTTTTAAAGTAACGTATATTGATAAAGAAGAGCAAACTAACCCAAGGAATGTACCGGACGGGTTTCCTATGGTCATCAGAGCTGGTTCAGGTTGATAAGTGGTGTTGGTCGGAAGGGAGCATACATTTTCGCCAGATGATAGAACAGGGGAATTGAAAGATAGCATGGTGGCTAGGTTAATTTTTATTCAATTGAGAAAACTAAAATCTTCATGTAGAGTCGGTATATAATATATACACCCTATTTACCCTGTTTGCCGCATGGATAGAGAGGCATTTTTTACCAATACTGCTTGTTACATCTATTCAGGATATGTGAATGTGATGGACGTGCATTAGGGCTCTCTAAGATATGAGGCACTCTAGCGAGAATCCAAATCTTCACTATTTCATGTCTATTGAAACTGTCGTATAAATTCTGCGCGAAAAGATTCGAACAATTGCTAACATATTAAGCATTTTTGATAAAGGTGAAATACCTATTACCTTATAAAAATCTTATTTTATTTTTGGAAGGTTCTACGTGACATCAAGGTATGTCAGATTATAGTGCTTTGACGAAGCTAACAATAAAGATCGCAAAATGCGGCTTTGCTATTCTATGTTGGTTTATTAAGGACATCACAACTCACAATCTACAGGTTCTCATAATTGTGATCTCTGCGGGCAGATCTATAGCCTGGAGAAAGGAAGGGAACTTGGCCTATAACAAAATTTAAAGATGATGGGGTCCATGCTATTACTCGCGTCATTGTTGTCTCCGTCGCCATCAATGGTCTTGAAGGATTTGTAGAACACATGGTCGCTATTAAAACAATGTAGGGTGACTTGCTCAGTCTCCTAGCTTGTACACATCCAACACTCCCACCATTCTCTGCGATATAGAGACGGGAAAAGTGAGTTATCAGTGAATGGATAGGACGGATCGGCTGCCGTTATTGAAGATGTTAATGTGTAGAATAATTACTATTACATAGCAGAGCCTAAGTGAATAGCCGCCTTCGGTTTTTTTTCCCATGTTACCATGGGAAAAGCACGGTCTCAGACTTAGTATGGGACCATTAAAGATAAATTTAGTGTGCCCGTCGAGCAAGAGCAACGTTTCGAAGAATATAAGAGAGAATCGACCGAACCGTGGGATCATTCTGGCTGGATCATTACTTTCAAAGTATGTAATAACAGCTATTGTGAATAACATAGTCTGAGCTTCTTAGCCTTTTTACCAAAGATTTAGACATGAGTTAAATACGACACGTGTTAAGTTATACGCTTATTTATGTTTGGTGCTTTGTTTCATGTTGATTTTAATACTGCATATAGCCCTCCGGTGGGTTATTTAATGCCGACAAAAGATTGTGAAATAAATTATATTCTTATCTTTATAATTACAATTTTGTTTATTTCAAATTCCATGTCTTTATTTCAATATTTAACCATAGATTGGAGACCCTAACAGGTAATTCATACACTCGCCGGGTCAGAAGTTTGGACCAGGTTTGAGCAATTGGAATGTAAATTATTTGTAATGGGATTTTTATGAAGTAGGTCCCACAACATAACCATTTTTCCACCAAATCCTGGGCCCAACACTGGACACCGTCGACCCCGGGATCAGATAGAACGTTTAAACGATCTATTTCCGCTTAGCCAGAGAACCTTTTACTATTGCTACTTTGCCACACATATGATTTTAGAGTTGGGGCTTGCCCATAAAGTGGCAACATAGGGTTGGGAAATCATATCCAGGTGCTATGTTGCTTGACGATGACCGCAGACTGGATTGGTTGAAATTGGGCCTCTGCCGACGCTCTTCCGTTTCTAGCCAAGATTTATTAGGAAAGCAAGAGTGGAGTATTTTGACTAATGTCAGTAAATGAACACTGCTCATTTTCCAACGTGGGCTGTCTATCGCTTAAGCGGTTATCAACGGTCGCCTACCTACAACGGCCATACAGGGAGCACGATCTGATAGGGATACATTAGCAAACCTCTGCAGAGGGATGGCAAAGTTCGGTTGGGCTGGTCGATATTTAGACCGCACCAGCTCGACAGGATTTGAAAGTAACTATTAATATGTGTGAATAAAATCAACTTTCATTTCGTCTCGCAAACAAAGGACTAGTAAAAGGTCCTAAAAGAAGATGACATACTTAAGAACTACAATACGCAGAGCGGGTAGAACTTATGTCTGCAGAACCCTTATGTCTTGATTTATATATTAGGCTTGCTGTGGTTCAGAGTATCATGTAATACTATAAGTGGCTTGAACTTGCAAAACTCGAGCACGTTTGCTATAACATGCCTACCAATACGGAACATTTTCTGACGACAATTTGCAAATCATGCAATTTTTCTCCTGGAATAGTTCAAGGTTTAGTTATTATAGTTTTTCTATTTCATTTATTTAACAAATCCTTGAATAGTTGTATTCTAAATCGCACATAAATAGGGTTTTGTTAGTTATGACAATATTTCAGATTCGTTAATTAGAGAGTGAAATAAAACCAGATGTTGGCAATGAATGTGAAGTTGGGTAGATGTGTTTTGAATGCGGAAAAAGGCCCCGTCATCGAAACAATTTTTTTTGTTCGCCTGCGTAGTTGTAGATAGAAACTGCTAATGGATAGAGGTAGGTAATCTAATAGATCATAAGGCTTAAAATATGAGTGATGATCTAATAGTTAGAGATGAGATTTACAAATTTGTTATTGGACCGTAGGTGACTCGGGTTTCACAGAGAGAAGAGATGTTGAGGGGCAAGAGGAAGTCGGGTGTTCGACCCGGAAGTTCCACGTGGTGAACGATAGGGAGGGAGGAGAGAAGCCTCGTCTTTTTTGTCGATGGCGGGGGCTTCAGGTGTGTAATCAGATCCTTCATAGATGCTCCTTAGTTACTCAATAGATATATCAGCATTTACTAGCTGCTCTCTCTTGTATTTACTACTGCCCATCTCTCCTACGCTTCTGCGCTAAGATACCGTCCATCTAGACACTCGAGCACGTTAAATACTAAGGTCTTGGGTATGCTTAGGCACACTGACGACTGCTGGTGAGAAGTAAAGGTTGCGAGTGCCCATGAGGTAATATCGCTGAGCGTTGCCAGACTATGTAGAGCTTTGCGGAGTTGGTACCAGTTGCTTGTCTGCTCGTCGCTGAAATGGGAACGAATTTGAGTGCAGGTGGGTATGAGTAGTTGTGTGTACTTGAGTATGAATGACGGGGTATGCGAGCAATGTGTGAAGAACTCGAGATATAAATGATCTGACGTATGATGAGGAGGGATGAGGTGTCGTGTAATGTGTTATGTGATGTATGGTGGTATAATTTAACTAAGGTTGAAAGATCTATTGTAGGTGTTTGAGGTAGTAGGATGTCCTACAGCAAAGATAAAGTCGAGAGTTTGAGGTATCTGGATCGGCTGGATATGATTACTGCCAAAATTAGAAGTCGCGGATGGATGAGTGCCTGCTATATATGTGCTGAGGGAGGATTGTTTGATAATGTAATCATCAAAGGTAAAGAATGTATAGCAAGAGATGTTCGAAATCGGACCTAAATTCGATTGGACGTCGGGATATCTATTGCTTCTAGGGGAAGGCGGTGTACCTTGAGTGGTAATATACTTACCAGCCTGGAATTAGGGGATATTGTGGAAAGTACGCTGACTCAATAAGTTAGTGCTAGATTGTGTCAAAGATGAGAGGCGGGTGCCTATCAAGCTATGGGGTATAGGAGAGGATGTAGACAAAGTGACAAGTGAATGTAAGCGCAATAGGGGATTGGATCTGCTATAGTCGTAAGTAATAACAAATGTACCGAATCTTAATAGTAGTTGGGATCTCCTGTTAGCGAGCAAGTGCCAGCCGACAGTCTGGGTTCAGGTAGAGTTAATGATGTAGGGCGGCTATACCAAGGCGTTAAATTAGTCGAAGTCTCATAAAAGGAGTATCGTTATAGATGCATCAATCAGACAGTAGACAGGGTTCTAAGTTGTTGACGGTGCGCGTCGTCATCAGTACTAAGAAGATGCGGATTGTCGAAAATTGTATAAGTTTTGGTCGACGACTTATATGTAACGTAAGTAGGGGCGAGGCTTTGAGCAGAGGTAAAGTGCTGTCTTTAGAAGAAGTCGGGGTCGAGTAACGCAAAGCTAATAGCTTAGTTTGTTCTCGTAGTTATGACTTTTTGTACTCGGAGTTTTTTACTGTAGCCAAGATAAGAAAGAGAATAATGCGTCTTTAGCTCTACTGGAATTTGTATGACTATCGTTTTAGTACAGTGAGATTGCACGTAACAAACAACTTACCTACCATGATCTTAGCCAAAAACAAAACAAAGTTAAGATATTTTGAATCCGGATTTCTCAAAATAATTTTAATTTCAATTATTTCGTTTGTGTTGCATCGATCGTAAAAATTCTTCCGTTTAAATTTGGCTTTTTTTATTTTAATTTAATTTAATGAATAACTTATTATTTACTTTTGATATAAAATTCGCCGTCAAAATTCATTCCGTTTTAATTTTTCGGCTAACAGTAATTTTTTTTATTAAATTTGATAAATTTACTATTTTTTTCATTTTATTTTTTCACCTTTTATTTTCCTTTTTTTTGCTCCCTACTCACGCTCTGGGTGTTCCTATCTTCTTTCTTTTAGCGTCATTGGTGCCGCGGGTTACTTTGAGTCTAGTATATTTATTTATTTCCTCTGACGCAGAGACAGAGAGAAACTTAGCAAATTTGGAATATATCGGTGAGATATGTGTAAAGTATGATAGAATTAGAATATGATATAAAACAACAATTTAATATCAGTTTGATTCTACTAAATATTTCGTTCTTTAAAACGATTTTATAAATCTGATTTGAAATAACCGAAGTTGGTTAATTTTGGAATTCTTTTTTGTTGCTGTTGGTTGATCTAACCTTTCTATTCGATATTTATGGTAGTCGAATGATTAAAAACGCCTTTCGTTACGGCGCCTAAAATGATTTTTACATTTGGTGGGGGGTGGGGTGTAAAATATTTACATTTACGTATCGAAGAAAACCTTTTTCTGAAGGCACAGCTTAGTGTTCGGGACAGTAGGCTAATTGGTGGTATTTATGCGATTATTTGCACTTTTTTTCTCTAAGTCGAAGAGTAGTATTAGATTTAATGAGGAGTTAAAAAAGCAAATATATATACACATTAATTTATTTTTAATACATTTTATATTCCAGGCGTCAAAAATGCGCTAAATCCCTATTTTTACAAACACACTCTTGCTACCCACAGACCCCACCGCGATTGTGATAGCAATTAAAAAATTGGTAATTATCAGCATTTTATGAAATTTCAATTTGATTTTCAATGATATATTTTTTAAATGCATCATTATTTATTTCAATACTTGCTGTTTTTTTCATGTCATTCAACTTTGCCCCCTCCCCTTTAATTTTTTTGAGGGTATGTAAAACTTTGAGGCTTACCCTACGGGTGCCTAATTTCACAGAAATTGCCCCCCCGCCCAACACCTTTACAACCTGATTGGATAAATTGTACAAACGGCAATAGGAATTTATTACGGTTGAAGTTAAAACGAGGGGAGGACCAACAAAGATATCAATTAGAAACGTTATTTGCCTGGTGTGATCAGGGGACAACGAAAGAAAACGCGTAGGCGAATTTGAGAGGAACCCTACAAAGACAGTCCAACCGGTCAGGTAGGGGACAAAGAGTTCAAGAAACGAGAGACCGCCGACAAACGCCAGACCGCGCTGGTGGGACTCCGAGGACGTGGCATCGCGACACTCATCGCAGGCGAGCTCGTCAGTGAGGTTTTGTCACCTAACTTTACTTTGCCTTAACATGAAATCTTACACAGCAGTGGTAGGTTATTAGATCTCATTTGTTTTTATAAACCTCCTCGCGTCATTTTCACTAGTTTCAACTAGTCTCGCGCCCACTCACGACAACCGAGAAGAGAAATAATGCTAAAATTCCTACTATACCATGTGTGTCAGTTTTATTTAAGCGACCACTACATACCTATCGTGTCTAAAGGTTGGATAATCGCAGTCTACAGGCAACGTATAGATTGCAGCGTAGTTGAAAGAATGCCAGTATAGTAAACATTACGATTTAGTGCTCGTGTTATTAGAAGGCTATGCAACATCTAACATACAAGCTAACGATCAATATTTAGATATGCTTTTTTATTTTGACTAAAAACAGAAATTTATTAAAACGAACCAAATAAATACAAATCTGAAGATTTAGATTCTTTATATTTTTTTTAATAGATAGAAATGTCCAGATGAAACAGCGTTGTAAAAAAAAAATTAAAATCCGAATCATATCAAAATTCGGAAAAACCGTGTTTCTGATTTTAACAGTGTTGTAACTTGCTTTTTTAATATATTCTAAATAAGAGATATTGATTTCAAAATCAGACTTAGTGGTGAAACTCGGTAAAGTTCAATGTTCTGAAATTGAAAAAATAATTTATGAATTAACTAAAATGCGAAAATAAATAAAGAAAAGAATAATATTCATATATTGTTGCAGTTTATTTATTTCAGGAATCATCGATTTTACAGTTTCACGCATAGGAGTTGATATTGAAATAACTTTCCAGTTATTACAACATTTGCTTGTTCGTAAAAAAAGTACCCATATAAAGTTATTTGTCGTAAAAAGCGGCTTCAACCTATCAATATTATTTTTAAAGAGGGGGAGGATAAGAATATTTACATTTACTTGTCAGTTAAGAAAGATCTTGGTGGCGCGATAATATCGCTTTCATTATCGTCATTAACTGGTTTCGTGGAAAAAGGTGCCTATATAAGAATTAAGTATTGTGTAGTGGTCGGGGATTTTGAGCAGGCACGCCGCTTGAGCGTTTTGGTTAGGAGCCTAGGACGGCCAGCAACGCATGGTTATGTTCTATATGCTCAAAATGTTGTTTTCAACTCTTAAAAGGATAAAAACTTATTTAAACAATTATTTAAGGTCAGCTTTGTTGTTTTAGTTCGAAAGTTAGCTAGAGCATCATGGCACCATAAAAAAAACAAAAAAATGCGTTCTGTGGATATATAATGCTCCGGCACCCCCCTAATGAATTGGAGCATTTTAAAGGGGGTTTTTACTGACGGCCACCAAGCTTAAAGAAACGCTCCCTATAAAACAGATGGAGTACTCTCTGGCTGCCTTTACATAATATACTGATTGGTGGTATTTATCAAGTTAAAACCCTACTTTACGTTTGAGGTGACGATGGCAGTGTTTAGAAAGCCTGACTGATGATGAATCGGCTGGAGGTAGCTGCAAAATGTCTAAGCCACACTGAAGAGACGTGATGCGTCGAAACACCGAGTCTGTGGATGAATTAATATATTTATATATATAATATTATTATATATTATATAAAGATCAATTAATGATTGCACATTTCACCGAGAAATTGCTCATAAATAAGTACCCCCTAGCGATGTTTCATAAAGTTAATTTTCTTCTAACCAAAAAGCAGGATTATATTTCTGGTAGAAATTACACAGCAAAAATAGATAATATTTATATTATTTATTATCAACCTTTACTCCCTTACTTAGGCTGATCAAGCGGGCTCCTCGACTGCCCGCTTACCCCAAGTAAGAGCCCAAGTGGAATGCTGCATGTATTGGAGGAATCAACTACCAGGATCGTACTTAAGAATCGGGAGTCGCCACATATACTAACATGTGGCTCCAGAGGGGATTCCCTTCCTCATCTCTCCTCTCTCTCTCTCTTCTCTCTATAATAATTATAATATATATTATTATATATATTTATATTATATAAAGTTGTCGAGGTGGCTAAATTCGGTATCAGCCATTCGGCGAGGAGCCTACCCTTTTCACTAGCGTTAGACAAGGAGATTGTTTTGCGCTTGAGTTGGAGCGCCACTCCTACATCAGCTCCTACTTTACCGCACCAATCCATGTGCTACTCATACGCTGAGTTGGCGAGTGCCGGTATCGAACTAGGAACCTTGAGGTTTCTAGCCGAACGCTCTACCGACTGAGCTAACCCAGCCTATGTAAAGTATCCAATTGTCTGGGATGCTGGGGATAATCTATTTGTGCTCATTAACATGCGCAGTTAAGATTTATACAAGGACTTTTTACAAATCCCTAAGAGAACTCAATGTATATAATTAATAAATGAATTATATTCAAGAAAATATTTACACTTTCAATAATAAAAACTGTCATTAGCTATTATACATTTATTTCAACCAAAATCAATAATAAACCTAGTCTCTCAGATTACCTACTACATAAATGGCTAGGAAAAACAAAGTAAAATAAGATGTGCAGTTGTTGTATTCTACCTCAGACGACAGGGCATGTGACAGTTAGGGACTTATAATAATTGTACAATGTTTGATTGACTCATGATTACAACAAGGATCGACCACTTGTTTCCTCGTTCAACTCATAGATTTTTTAATAATATAAATTCCCATGATTTTAATTTAGAAAAACGAAAAGTCTAAAATACCATTCTAATATAATCTTTCATTGGCAAATGTTCATTTGCGATGGAAACAAGATTAGATTTCTCACACGGATTAAAATCTACTTCAATGATATTATATATATATATTATATATTATATATATATATATATACTATATATATATATAATTGGTGCGTGTGTACTGGTTATTCGGTTCGGGAAGAATGGATCAACGACATCAGATTAATCTTGGAATGAGACTGTTTGGGATGTCACATCACACTAATACCCTTGGAGAAGGCATGCATCAACCATTCTCCCTCCAGCTATGGGGTAAAATGTAGAGTAGACCTGGACTTTCTTTTTAAACTTGGTATGACAACAGGTTCTAGGAGAATTAAAAACTCTGAATTTACACTCTGCTTAAGAAATTGACGTTTCACCTCCTAACTCGTGGTTAGCTATTATACATTGAGCTCTTCTTTAGGGATTAATACAATCCTTGTATGAGTCTATAAGTTTACACTTGCAAGAGCATACTACGTATGGATGTACAATAGGATTTTGATGATCCAAAATCCATGTGTGTGTGTGTGTGTGTGGGGTGTTGGTGTGGGTGTTGTGTGTATGTGTGTGTGTGTATTTGGTGTGTGCATGCAAATTAATGGCAAAGAATAATTGAAAATAATTTAAGTCATTGAACTATGTTGCCAATTAATTATTTTACATAGAAAAAGTGATTTAATATAACTGATATAACAAATGAATTATGGGAAAATAAAAAGTGGAAATTAAAAAATGCCTATGGGTCATTAAAACTGGTAGTTATAATTACTGTCAAACATTTTCAAATGAAAAATTTCGGCATTATATAACCATATTAATTGAAATGACGTAAAACAAATAAATAAACCAAACCAGCATTAAATAACAGGTTTTAAGTTCCAGGTAATAATGTTCATAAATAGGTATTTACCTAACTATTATGCTTTTACATACAATAGAATAACATAGTGCATACCTGTCGTTCCAGACCCTAGAAATAGAAGTGGTTTACACCTCTGACTTACATACACTTCTTTCATGTACTTGGACAATTGTGACTTTTTGGTATAGCTTGGATAACCTAGTTCCCCATATGTATAAACTAGAAGCGGCTACCCGAGGGCCCGCCTGAGTAAGGGGGATTTTTTCAAGTTAGTCCTGGCAGATCCATTATCCTGAAATCGTGATTTGGATCCCGTAGAATGCCCATTAAATCCCAACGTAAAAAGAACCTTGCATTGATCCAGCCAGTCTGAAAAAAAAAGACGTTAATGTCTACTATTTAAAATGTTCAACGCAAAAGAAATATGCTGTTATCAGTTAAATTTGGTTTTTTAATTATCTTTACTAATATATAGAATCTTTTATCATTTTTTCTAAAAAAACCCAAACACTGGGGTGATATTATATATATATATATATATAATATTATATATATATATATATTATATATATAATATTTGATTTGTTGTTATTGTTTATTTTCCGAAGTTTACGGACATACACAAAACACAAACTGCCTTTAATATGAAAGCAGCAGCACCGGCGTCGCTAGTTCAGTGGGATTTTTTTAAGTTTAGTCCCGCAGATCCATTATTACGACCGTGGTTGAATTCTGGTGGGATGCCCTTTAAAATCCTATGTAATAAAACAAACTTGTTATTGATCAGCTACTCTGAAAATAAATGTTAATGTTCTATCTAAAGTAATTAATGAAAAAGAACCATGCTGTTATCATTTACATTTTATTTTTTAATTATCTTCACGGATAAAATCAAATCTATTGTTTGCTAAAAACCAAGCTGGTGATATTTATGTATATATATATTACTTGTCCGTTTTAATTGTTTATTTTCGAAGTTTCCTCGGACATAACATATCACACAAATGTCCTTTATATATGTATAGAAGATGGATAAATTGTTATATGTCTTAATCAAGTATGTTTATTATCCTTGTAGTGATGTGTAGGTTCACACATCTTGTAGTAGTATTAGGAGTAGTAGTAGTAGTAGTAGTTGTAGTTGTAGTTGTAGTGTAGTCGTTGCTTCGCTTATCGTAGCTCAGTCCCTTATGTCGTAGAACTATCTTTTTATATCTACCGCTGTAGTAGACATATGCAATGAGATAACACGCCATTGGCTTATCTCACTACAATCCTACTCATGTTCCCGTTCCCCGTTAGGGTACTCTCTTAAGTAACCCAATGTTTTATAAGAACGAAGTTTATACTTTTTGAAGTTTCTTATAAAAAAGACTGAATAAAAATGCAAGACCAATTTGCTGGAATTTAACAAGGTTTTTTAACACAGGGTAAGAGGAATGGTTATAACCTAAATCAGCCTAAATTGCTCAGACGTGGTGTATGCGCCGGCCAAACGGAACACAAATCAAAAGTGTCATGGCAGAATTCCCCACTTGGTTTCCCACAGTGGGCTAATTTCAAGGGAGGCAACTATCCTATTTGTTCAAGGGAGTATACTTTAGATTCCATTAGGGTTCCTGGACCTAACACTAATCCGTTCCAGCTGGTGGAAGTTGATGATAGATGCATGGATCATACAGCGTGAAAATCAACTCCGCTGTTTAGATGTAATGGATCCTGCGGAGGTAACTTAGTGAGCATTACCACGATGGGATTCCTTTTTTTACCCAACCCATTTACCATGGGTAGGATGGGACACAAGGTCAAAGGTATGTGGTATCTAGCGAGGAAAGAACTCGTTATTCAGTAGTAATGAATTTAACGAGAATGGCTTACCAGGATGGTGGCCTCCTCTTTTCAACCGTTCGCCGCCATGGGTAGACCGCGACCACAGGGTCAAATACATGGGCATCAGCGTGGATTGAAACTCGCTTATTCAGTGTATGGATTGCGAAGAGTACCTGGCTGAATTACACCACGATGGGATTTCATCTTTTTTCCAACCCATTTCACATGGGTAGGGTCAGTGGATCTGCGAGATGAGTTTTGCTCCCATTACAATACGATGAGAACTTCCTCTTTACCACCCGTTGGCACGCAATATGTTGTGACAAGGCCATAAGTGGTAAGGCATCCAGGAAGGAACGAATTTCGCAAATTCAGTAGTAATGGGGTCTGCAATAGTAGCTTACTCACTATTACACACCGATGGGGCGCCATCTTTTAACTAACCCATTCGCCCCGGGTTGATGTTTGAACACAAGGTCGCACGTAGGGGGTTCAGGGAGGAATAAACTTGCCTGTTCAGTAGAAATGGAGCTAATAAACGAATAATTTAATCAGCAAAGAACCTGGATATTCAAAATTATTTATTGAATCACGTGCTAGTAGCGCAGCGTTTATCTTCGTAGGACACGGCTACTCGGTTTCAAATCGGGGGCCGAGGCCGTTTTCATTTCACAATATTACTAAGGCACACTTCGTAAAGGTATGGATTTTCAAACCGTTCTTCCTATATACACAAAAGGGTGATACTACTTTTTAAGAAAATAAACCAAACTATTTCATATTATTAACTGCATTTAAGACTGGGAACTATGCAGTTTCATCAAATCCATTTCATAATGATTTGGAGGAAAGGGATTCATTTTTCGGACCATTTCCAATTCGAGCCATTGCAGCATTTTTTTTTTATAAAATGAATTCAATATCGACTTTAATAACCATAAGGGATTGATATGCCTTTAAACAAATGCAGCAAACTTCTTACATGTCATTAGGGCATTTAAAGACTGGACCCCCCAGTTTCATCAAAATATTTTTCATAATGTTTTTGTGAAGGTATATCAAATCTTCGAATGATTGCTATTTCTTTACAAATGAATTGAATTTCGGCATTATTATCTTTATGGCATTGATATCTTCTTTTAAAGAAATTAACCCCCAGAAAAGCATCTTGAATACGTTGTGTAATATTTTTATGTTTCATAAGTACATTTAGTTGCAAACTTGTTTTATTTATTTATGACTAAAATCATCCTCTTATATATATATTTACACCCTTCGCACAAGCAGAATGTGACACATGGTCCCAAATTTCAGAGTTTTCCTCTTCCTAAGGAAGTTACCTAGCCAAGGTTTAAAGATCCCAGTTCTACACTACTATCTACCCATTGCCTGGGAAGAGGATTGTTGGATTAATACCTTTCCGAAGGGTATTAGCGCTATGTGAAGTGTAACAGCCCTATTCCAGGAACAGAACAGAATGGGTCGACGAATTCATTTCCTAAGGCTCTAACCATTGCGCCACGCATTTCCAATCCGTCTCTCTCTCTCTCTCTCTCTCTCTCTCTCTCTCTCTCTCTCTCTCTTTCTCTCTTCTTCTCTTCTTTCTTCTCTTCTCTCAATTCTCAATGCCGAAATATATATATATTATTATATATATTATATATATATATTATATTTATATATATTAGGCGCCCCAGGCCAAGGACATACATTGACCAGTTTATGTGAGATGGCCCTGGCTGTCCCGCATCAGAGGAGGCTTCCAGGTGTAAATGAATGATCGGGAGGGGTTGGCGAAAAGTTTGTCATGGATGCCGTGGTGCGTGCGCGACATGATGATTGGATTTATATATTATTAGGTAAAATCCCACAGACACGCGTTTCACTTATCAAGTCTCTTCAATGTGGGATAGACATTTTGTGGAGCCTTCCCTACAGCTGGGATTTGAAATCGGACGTTTGTTTCAGATCATCACAGCTTTGGCTATCGTCACCACAGAATGCGCGAAAGGGATTTTTATTGTTTTAATACACCACATGACTAACAATCATTCACTTTCATAATTTGATACCACAAATATTTGAATTATGAAAGAACATCTAGAGAGACAACACTGCGGGTGATCTCTTTGTTCTCTTGGTTTTTTATTAAAATGGTTATCATCTCCAAAACCAACTTTGAGATTTTCTTGGTCTTGTTGATGTTGTTTATTTACAAGAGGAAAGAGAGAGGAGGAGGAAAGAGAGGAACCGAAAGACAGACAAGACAGACAACAGGCGACAGAGAAAGAAAAACAAAGCAGGCAAAAAAAAACTTACCCAGACGGGGGCCGTTGTGTTTTGAAGGAGTTATAATATATTATATTTTTATATAAGTATATTTTATATATATATATATATATTATATTTAATATTAATATATATGTTTTATGTTGGTATAATATATATGTTGTTATTGCCATGTATGTTAATATATATATAATATATATGTTATGTATTATGGTGAATTATATATATGAACCTCTTCTGTCCAACTGCCCTTACCAATATAACTCTCAATACCTATGTTATTAGTATGGATAAATGTGTGGAAAGTTGTATGTTGGTGTTGTTGCGGCGCGTGGATATATATATAATATATATATAATATATATTATATTATATATTTATTATAATATATGTTGTGGTGTGTGTGTGTGTTGGTTGTGTTATATAGCTTAAGGCCCATAGAAGAGATTTAACAGTACATTTTTATATACTTTATGTCTTTACATTCTTTATATTCGTTTTATAAATCTTATATATATAATATATGAAATAATTTCTTTCTTTAATTATCATTATAAAGAAATTGATAATATTCATATCTAATTATATTTTATTTTATCTATTTATCTTATACATATATAAATCACAGCTACACCACACCACACACATAATATTATATATATTATTGGTGTTGTGTGTGTTGTTGGTTTGTGTGTGTTGGTTCTCTTCTATCTCTAATATATATTTATATTGTATATAGATTGATAGGTAGATTTTCGTAGATTTAACATGCCAAAATCTCAATCATGAATATAATTCCACAGTCTCCCGATTCGTTAATATCAATCAGAAATCGATGATACAACATGTTAACATAAGATCCAAAAGCTGTTTTTATAATTTAGAAGCCGTAGAATTTGTAAAAATGAGAGAGAAAATCATAATAGCTCAAATAGCATTCTACCTGTAAACTGATTGTCGAGATAGATGTCATAACTGAAAAGATTAGTCTACTATTTAAAACGGTATAGACCGACTCCGTCAAATTCCAACGTACACACCGGTCGCAAGTTCGTTACATTATGGAGCACGTGACGATTGAATTCCATTAAAAAAAGCTAACGAAAAGAATTGCTTTAGAAAAACTACTAATACAATAATTACTTTACACTCTGAAGAGAAAAGCATTTCATATATTAAGAAAAATATGTTTTCATTGAATTAGAGAAGAAGAAGAAGAGAAGAAGAAGAAAAGAAGAAGAAGAAGAAGAAGAAGAGAGGAAGAAGAAGAGAAGAATTCCTTCTTAGACATTAAAAAAGAAAGAAAAAAAGATGGCGGAAGGCGCTGAAGGAGAAAAGTCCTTATAAATTCTTAGAATTAAAAGCTGGATCCAATTTTATGAAACTTTGGAAATGAAGAAAAAATTCAATGAAAAAATAAAATAAAGAAACAACCCTTTGTGTGGTTTTGATAAACTTTCAAACTCATGACACACACACAACACACACACACACACAACACACACACACACACACACCATATTATATATATATAAATCTATTGTGGTGTGCATACGTGTGTCTGGTGGTGTTTTATACACTCGTACAAAAATAAAAAAACGCCCTCCCCGCGGCGCGATGTAAATAGATTTTTGAACAACATATTGGCGTGAGGGGTGGGAAGGGTAAAATTCAATGTCAGCGAGTTTGTACCTTAAGTAAGTAAAATCATCAAAATTCATTAAAGGATTAAAAATAAAACAATTTGAAATGTAACTTTTAAATATGTATTAAAATAACAAACTTATATAGATAAGATCTATATTAGTCCATTCGGTATTTATTAAAACTTGTTTTTAAAACAATGGGACCTGTCTAATGTTGCATGTTCAAATTTTGGAGTGGTTTATTCTATGTTTATGAATATTGGGGGGTAATGTGACGTAAGCAGTGACGTAATTTTTGTTACAGACAAAATCCGGAAGCGAATCTCCCATTAATTAATAAGATATATATATATATATTATATATATATATATATATTATATTATATATAACGTATACCCGAAATTTCAGTTCGGTAGCCACGCCGCTCTTTCTTTAACGTATATAAAACAGTAAAATTGTATATTGTACTTATCATAATGTTTCTTTAAGAGCAGAGCCCAGGCCTTAAATTCAAGAATTCGCATTCTCTCACTTTCTGGCTGTCTGTCTGTCTTTTTCTTTCTCCTCTCCTCTCTCTCTCTCTCTCGTCTCTTCCTTTAACCACACAGACACATACACGTACACAACACAGACAATTTCATACATAATTTAATAAAATAACACTTGTATAACAATTAAATTTAAAATCCTACGAACCGATACTTTTACAAAATGTTTTATCGGTAAGCGATTATAAGTACAAATAACTAAATCGTTAAACCATCCCTGAAGGGTAACTGTCCTTCAGGGAAATTTTTAAAATATATATATAATATATATACATATATATATATATATATATAATATTATTATATATTATATATAGATAATCTAATGAGTCAGACGAACCTACTATTAGTTTCTAATAGTAGGTTCGTCTGACTCATTAGATTGTCTTTTATTACTTGCCTCTTTACTTTAGGTATCGGAGCACTTTTTACATATTAGCTTCTCTAGCGTATTTATGTATATATGTGTATATAAGATATAATATAATGAATATATATTATATTCTTATATAACATATATATACATATAAATTTTTTTTTCTTTTGGGCCAAATACTGTACAATAGATATTTGTTGGTACGAATATTTGGTCCTTCTTTTTTGAAAAAAACATTTTTCTTCCTGGTTGATGTTTTGGTAGTATATTTTTACACCAACTTCTGCTGGGTTTTTCTCTCGCAAGGATCTACCAACACGCTTTGAGTATATATTATATATTTTTATTATATATTATTATATATTATTATATCACATGGTGGTATATTTTATAAATAGATATTATCAATATCGTATATAGAGTCAGTAGCCCAGCACGGTTGACTCCATGTTTAACGTCTTATTATAGATACACACACATATATAAAATGGTCAGTTATATATTATATCGTAGATCTTTCGGCTAGAAAACCACAAGGGTCCAGTTCGATACCGTCCCTCGCAAACTCAGCGTTATGAGTATACAGGGGATTCTTATACGGTAAAGTAGGAGCTGCTGGTAGGTGTGGCGCTCCGTCTCAGAATGCTAAAACATTCTCCTTGGTCTAGCGGCTATTGAAAGGGGAATAGACTCCCTCGCTTTGATGGGTTGATACGACTTTAGACCGCCCCGTCGACTTTACTACTTACTTTACTTTATATATCATTATATATATATATTATATATTTATTATATATTATTAATGTGTGTGTGTGTGTGTGTGTGTCTGCCTTGGAACGACCCCCGGAAGTTTATCCATAAGAATCGCTTGAGAGGATTTGCAAAATTCTTTGGCACATTGATTCACATTCTTAAACTTGAACACAAAATGTCTAACTCTACTCCACACATCAAACAAAATCCTGGCATCTGTTCATTCACAAATACTTTGAAATAATCTGATAGGATGGGAAACTGATGATCTACCACGGAAACGGTGGGAAATATTTCTTCTTTGAATATATATATATATATATATATTATATGTTGTTGTGTGTGTGTGTGTGTGTTGGTGTGTGGTTGTTTGACCTTGTGGCGTGTGTTATGTATGAGAGAGAGAGTTTCTCGTATTGAAACAGATATGTCTTCTATTACGCAACTTCTGAATGCTTTTAATCTGCCGGTTTCTTCTTTTAATCCAATCTTATCTGTATCTGTTTAATATTGAAAATTAAAAATGTTTTATGCACTTTAATGTGTACACTAACCAGTCAATTTTTCACATTTGCATTTTGAATATATGCTCCGAACCTGGCGGGTTGAGCAATTTGGACCGGATTTTTGCTGATGACCGACGACTAAAAGGCAACGTTCTCCTATAAACGGATGGAGCACTCTCCAGGTCGCCTTTACATATATACATATGCATGTATATATAAGTTTAAATTTTCTCACCATTTTGTGGCTGCTGATGATAGCTGAGTGGTTAAAGAAGCCTAATAAGTCGATTGGGTTACCATTCCGGTTGGGGAGGTAGCCTGCAAATGTCTAGCCACACTGAAGGGACGTGATACGTTTAAACTCGGTGTCTGTGGATGACTATATATTTTTTTTTTCTGTAGTTAGGATCTTTCTGTGTGGTTTAACCAAGCTGATGCAGGTAAACCGTAATGAGAGCTCAATGTGCCTCGTGCCGGTGAGTGGATGGACAGAGCAAGATATTCAATAAATGAAGGAAAAAAAGGAAAAAAACTTTAAATTTTCTTCATTACAATAATTTATTTCAACCGTATTACTGCAGCATTTTCAGGTAATTGCAAAGACATGACTCTCTTATTATTATATATATATATATATATATATATATTATATATATATATATATTTATATATATACCACGGCATGACCATTTATTGAAAAGCTTGCTTCCGGGTACATTCCCACCACTTGTAGCACTTACCGCATCGTCTACAAGCAATATGGGCAAATTCATTGTCTAATCCCAGGGATCCCTTACTTCAAAGCTGTGAATGCCGATGTAGCCATGCATTCTGAGAACTGTCTATATATTTACTTTCTGCCAGAAAAAGAAAAGACCAAAACATATATTCTTCCTTGAAAATAATTACAGCACTGCAATGACTGGCCAAACGAAAACCCTGAAAACAGTTGACTTCACGAATATGTAAAAGGGCTCAACACACCAAACAGAGAAAAAATACAAACTGCATCCTGCATCCTTGAGTAGTTCCCATCTAACTTTTCAACAGTTTTCGTTAAAGGCCAATTGGTATAGGCATATATATATATATATATAATATTATTATATTTTTATAATATATATATATATATTAAGGTGGTTGTTATGGGTCCAACGGGAGAAAAATAGATATTTTATAAAAGAAAGGTTTTGCAAAAAGGATAATGTTTTTTAAAAAATGTTATTAACTTACTTATGAATGCCGACACGTGTTTCTGATCTGTTGTCTTTTCAGGCAATTGAATTTGATATTTTTTGGCAGAAATATGTCCGATATTTGATACATTGTGTGTATTTTTGTAACTTACATTTTTAAATGGTTGTGTGTTATATATTATTTATATAATATATATATATATATATTATATGCCACAGAATTTAATCGAACATGAAATTTTATTTTTTTCTTTTTAGCGATTTCGACGTTAAAACATTTCGATTTTTTTAACAAATCTTCATCAGGACTTGAAGTGGAAGAAGTGTTGTGTGGTAACGTGAATGACTTTCAAAGGACAATTGGTGCAGATATATATATATATATTATATATATATATATATATATATATATATACCCGCACAAATTGTTTAGCGTAAGCGTTTTACTTGCTGTTTTACAGACTGAATGGTGATTGTAAAATCTTTCTCCGTAGGGATGTCTAATTAATTTGTTTTCAGACTTGATTTGTCTTTCCGTGGCAGACGCAAAATTAATTGTTCGGGTTTCATCCGAGGGAGGGCAAGACTGATGAAGAAATAAGCTTCGGGAAACACGTGTTTGGTTGGAATTTATATTTATATATATATTATATATTATATATATATATATATATTATTATAATTATATATATTTTATATATATATATATTATATATTTATTTATATTAATTATATATATATATATTATATATATATATATTATATATATATATATTATAGAAAACACGAAATTTATTTAAAAAGATGAATTTGTTCTTTATAGCGGGATGTCGACGTCTCAACATTTCGGCTTTTTTAACCAAATCTTTCATCAGGACTTGAGATAGGATAAATGTTATGTTGTTAACGTTGATGACTTTCAATAAAAGGAAGAATGGTTGGTTGTGTATTAATAAGGAGCCGTAGTCAAAGATGAACATGCCTAAACATGACCTTCGCCTTCTTATGTTGCATGAGTTCAAGCTTGGGCACAAAACCTCCAAAACTGCTGCCAATATCAACAAAGCATGGGGAAATGAATCCACAAGTGATCGGACTGTACGAAGGTGGTTCCAGAAATTCCGTAGTGGAGATGAGAGTCTTGAAAATGAAGAATGTAGAGGACGGACATGCAGTATTGACAATGAACAAATTGCAGGCAGTTGTTTTGAGCAAAGTCCACGAAGTGTCAGAGAAATGTCTCAGATACTTTATTTTTGAAGGCCTCTATTTTTCAAAAATACTTTCAATCTGAAAATAAATTAAATTTTATTTTTGAGCACACATTAATTATTATATATGCAAAAATACACCAGAAATAAACAACAAATTCTATGTTAAAATGACATTTCAAAACCGAGCACTTCAATCAGCCATTATTTTTGTAACAACCTAATAGTCTCCGTGAAGACTTTCTCAGGAAACGGTAAAAACTGTGGAGTGCTTCATGAGAGTTCATAGATATGAGACGAAAAGAATCTAAATTAACTGAAAATATAATCATTAAATAATAGTGAGTGCAATGCAAGATGTATGCCAATATAGAGTAGAGGGTCTTATCTGTTTCGTGTTGTGTTATTATCAAGGTGAAGGTATGATTTCGGTCTGGTAAAAGCGTGTTTATGGTTGGGTGGTGGATTTTCCCTGTGGGTGGGCGTCGCTGCGTGTGGGGTAGGAAATTCTATGTAGGGATAGGAACGGTTCAGGTTGGTGTATTCGGTGGACTAGTTGCACCAACCAAAACCAAATGAATTGATTTTTTAAAGCTCAGTTTTAAAAAAAACAAACTTTGAAGACCATTTTATTATCTATTTAACCTATGAATGGGACCTTAACAGGTAATACACGCCGACTCAGGTTAATGGCGATTAAGGCGTACCACAACCCAGAGCTCCAGAATTGGAATCTCACCACTTGATAAGTGGATGCGAATATGTGTAGTTTATATATGGTTATGTGGGTGTGAGTGTGATTTGTGTATGTGTGTGTTGTGAGAGTTTGTGTGTGTGTGTGTTGTGTGTTGTGTGTGTGTGTGTTGTTTGAGTAACAAAACAGTGGTGATTGTCTGTTAGGCAAACATATGATTAATAACAAAACAACAACCGTTTTTTTTTAAACAAGGACCCTTGTAGTTTTGTCAACCGTTAAACAAATTAAAGATACCCAAAAATTATTTATTAATCAAATTAAAACTACAATCATAAATTTACTACAAATACACAATTTGTCTGATCGTTTGCATAAGGTCATTGAAAACGAGAGAAAATGCTTTGATGACTGAATAATGACGCTATGAAAACAAATAAATAGACGATTTTGTCAAAACAAAAAGCAGTGCTGGAAACCTCAAACATGTTTTTTTTCTCCCTTCGTTTTTAATACACTTTTATGTGCACTGTGCTCGCATATTTCACTTTATCGGCGACACCCAGTCATAAAATTGAGATTTATGGCTTTGACAATGATGTCCATACAGTAAACGTCTTTTAAAATTCGGCCCTAAAGACACGAATCCCAATTGAGGTTAAGTTAATGCTTTTATAAAATCACTTCTCGAAAGAGAGGCCACTAAGTTGTTAACCGTTTACCTGCCATAGGAGTAGATCAGTTTTACCGATTTCTAAATTTGGGATATTTTTACACCAGGACCGAGATTTTTCAGGTGATAAACAAACAAATGAATAACTACTATAGTCACTGTCGACTAGTATGTCAGTGATCGCCATCGTCAGGCAGGGGAAGAGAAACAAATAAAAAAATAACTCGCCTTAAGTATTAAGACATTAGGAGCTGTAACACTACGCGCACCTAGTTAGAATGGAGTGATGACGTGTCATATTATTTAAGTTATGACTCGTACTTCCGATAGGGCAATGATGTGTTGATAGTAGTAATATTTGTATACTTATCTCTCGACCGGTATTACTGTTGGAGAACCTCCAAATCCTGGTTGCAGTGCTGCTGTTCAGTTGACTGGTAATTCTATGATGTCTGGAGTCTGGAAACCAGTTTGGGAGAGGTGAGGGATATCTTGCCTTGTGCCATTTAGGGTTTATTTTTTTCGGCTTCTGATAAGGTTTGTTTGATAAAATTGATTACGTGGTCCCAGTAGACCGTTTCTCCAAGCATCACTTGCCCTCCGTCTAAAATGGACAGGGCCGATTTTATTGCCCAGGGCCTGACGCACTCCAAACGGACAATGCTGCTGAGATCATACACTTTTTTTACTGGTCACTACTAAAGTTTGTACATGACCCCCCCCCCCTCGTTAAAAATCTTTGGGTCAATCCAGCCTGGTGGGAAGTCAGGAAAACTAACTACTTTGGTTTTATTCCCTCCCATCTATTCATGTGCTTGTGGAATTATTCATTTACCCTGGCAAGATTTGACACAAGGTCAATTTTTAAATGAATTAAATCGATGGAGAGACCCATTGTCAGTTTCAGCTGGATAGCGAGGGAGTTGATCCCCTTTTCGCTAGGGAGATTGTTTTTACAGAGCTGATGTGTCACACCTGCCATCAGCTCTCCACTTTACCGCACAGATAGAGATTACCCGGTATCGAACTCAGAACCTTGCGATCCCTTGGCAAACGTCTTTTTAACACACAGATGGGACCCTAACATGTCCTACCACTCCGGGCCAGAGTAGATCTGGGAGTAATGACAATCAAGAGGTACTCCACACTCCCCAGAGTTACAGAATTGGAACATTACCACTAGGTGCAGTTTAACGTTGTCCACATTATACTAAGGTCCTCAGTCACCGCCTTCTAGTATATTTAGATTTCACTATAACTTACGCGCTATAACGTTCACTTTCGGATTAACGGCTTTGGTAAAGGTATGAATCTCCTCATCCCTCCAGCTATGGGTTTAATAGTGTCATTACGGTTCTTCTAAAAGATATCGTTTTGGCATTGAATAATACAGAATGGTTGATATGCCATAAAAAAATGAAATTGAAGATTTCAAATCCAAACACGGAACTTTTTTCAAGTAAATTAAATAGGTATTTAATTCATATTCTCTCATTCAGCTCCAAGAACAAACTAATGTAGTCTGGCAAAAGACCATTCTCAGTGACTATGAATTTACGTCATCAACGTGTTGAAGAAGAAAGAAGAGAAGAAGAAAGAAAGAAGAGAGAAAAGAAGAAGGAAGAAAGAAGAGGAAGAAGCAGAAGAAGGGTGAGGAGGTGCTAAGAAAGAAAGAAAAAGAAAGAAAGAAAGAAAGGGGCAATGGGAGCTGTTAAGACATAAATAAATAAAAGAAGAGAAATTGGTTTGATATTAAGAAAGAGAAAGAAGGGAATGTGGTGGGAGGAAAATTAGGAAAGGAAATGAAAGAAAGGAATAATATAAGTATAATTTCGAATTTAGAAAGAGACAGGAAGAAAGAAATTAAAGAAATAGGGAAATAGAAAGCAAGAAAATTATCTACGAGATATAAAAAAGAGAAAGAAAAAAGAAAGAAGAGAAAAAGGAAAAGAGAAAAAGAAGAAAAAGAAAAAAGAAGGGTTCAAGAGATGCTAAGAAAATAAACAAATAAGAACAAAGAAACGAATGAAAAGGGTAGCCCGGAATATTTAATAATTAATTAAAGAAAGGAAAAGCTAGAGAAAAAAAAAGGAAGTGAGGAAAATAGAAATGGGGGATTTCTGGAAAAACTTGTAGGATGTTGGTGGGAATTTATCAGGGTTGGTTGAAGGAAGAAGATATCATCATTCCACTCCAATTACAGGTGCTTACACAAATTACTCACAAGAATTGGACTTATTATATGAGATTATATATAAAATTAATAAACGGAAGTAATGGAAATTAATGATTAGGCCTAGAAAGAAAGAAAAAGGAAGGAGAGTAGAAAGAAATATTTTATGAGATATTAATAAGAAGGAAAAAAGAGGAGAAAAGAAAGTGTAGGAGGATGCTTACAAGGAAAGAAAGAAAGAAAGAACAGAAAGAAAAAAGTGGGAAAGTTCCCCTTTAGAAACATGTATAGGTAGAAGGAAGAAAATAAATACAGGATTGAGAAAGAAAAACAGAAAAGAAATAAAAGAGAAAAAGGGTGGGGGAGGATGCTAATATAATTTAATTTGAAAGGGAGAGTTGGATATTGAAAGAAGAAGAGGGAGGAAAGATGAATGAAAGAAGGTGTTAGGAGATGCCTACCAAAGAAAAAGAAAGAGAAAGGAAAGAAGACT
>CM042159.1:1867053-1902529 GCA_023376005.1 Doryteuthis pealeii | reverse complement strand
TGAAGAGAAGAGATCGAATCGGCTTCCATTAGTCATGTTACTTTGGTTGAATGAAATGTATTCCTACTAAAATTTGCAGGGTGCCGGATTAACGGGAATCCACCCAGTTTGACCGGATCGCTTCTATTAGTTCATGTTACTTCAGGTTGAATGAAATGTATTCCTACTAAAAATTTGCAGGGGTGCCGGATTAACGGGAATCCACCCAGTTTGACCGGATCGGCTTCTATTAGTTCATGTTACTTCAGGTTGAATGAAATGTATTCCTACTAAAATTTGCAGGGGTGCCGGATTAACGGGAATCCACCAGTTTGACCGGATCGGCTTCTATTAGTTCATGTTACTTTGGTTGAATGAAATGTATTCCTACTAAAATTTGCAGGGGTGCCGGATTAACGGGAATCCACCCAGTTTGACCGGATCGGCTTCTATTAGTTCATGTTACTTCAGGTTGAATGAAATGTATTCCTACTAAAATTTGCAGGGGTGCCGGATTAACGGGAATCCACCCAGTTTGACCGGATCGGCTTCTATTAGTTCATGTTACTTCAGGTTGAATGAAATGTATTCCTACTAAAATTTGCAGGGGTGCCGGATTAACGGGAATCCACCCAGTTTGACCGGATCGGCTTCTATTAGTTCATGTTACTTCGGGTTGAATGAAATGTATTCTACTAAAAATTTGCAGGGGTGCCGGATTAACGGGAATCCACCCAGTTTGACCGGATCGGCTTCTATTAGTTCATGTTACTTCAGGTTGAATGAAATGTATTCCTACTAAAATTTGCAGGGGTGCCGGATTAACGGGAATCCACCCAGTTTGACCGGATCGGCTTCTATTAGTTCATGTTACTTCAGGTTGAATGAAATGTATTCCTACTAAAATTTGCAGGGGTGCCGGATTAACGGGAATCCACCCAGTTTGACCGGATCGGCTTCTATTAGTTCATGTTACTTCAGGTTGAATGAAATGTATTCCTACTAAAATTTGCAGGGGTGCCGGATTAACGGGAATCCACCCAGTTTGACCGGATCGGCTTCTATTAGTTCATGTTACTTCAGGTTGAATGAAATGTATTCCTACTAAAATTTGCAGGGGTGCCGGATTAACGGGAATCCACCCAGTTTGACCGGATCGGCTTCTATTAGTTCATGTTACTTCAGGTTGAATGAAATGTATTCTACTAAAATTTGCAGGGGTGCCGGATTAACGGGAATCCACCCAGTTTGACCGGATCGGCTTCCATTAGTTCATGTTACTTCGGGTTGAATGAAATGTATTTCTACTAAAATTTGCAGGGTGCCGGATTAACGGGAATCCACCCAGTTTGACCGGATCGGCTTCTATTAGTTCATGTTACTTTGGGTTGAATGAAATGTATTCCTACTCAAAATTTGCAGGGGTGCCGGATTAACGGGAATCCACCCAGTTGACCGGAGGCTTCCATTAGTTCATGTTACTTCGGTTGAATGAAATGTATTCCTACTAAAATTTGCAGGGGCCGGATTAACGGGAATCCACCCAGTTTGACCGGATCGGCTTCTATTAGTTCATGTTACTTCAGGTTGAATGAAATGTATTCCTACTAAAAATTTGCAGGGGTGCCGGATTAACGGGAATCCACCAGTTTGACCGGATCGGCTTCTATTAGTTCATGTTACTTGAATGAAATGTATTCCTACTAAAATTTGCAGGGGTGCCGGATTAACGGGAATCCACCCAGTTTGACCGGATCGGCTTCATTAGTTCATGTTACTTCGGTTGAATGAAATGTATTCCTACTAAAATTTGCAGGGGCCGGATTAACGGGAATCCACCCAGTTTGACCGGATCGGCTTCTATTAGTTCATGTTACTTCAGGTTGAATGAAATGTATTCCACTCAAAATTTGCAGGGTGCCGGATTAACGGAATCCACCCAGTTTGACCGGATCGCTTCCATTAGTTCATGTTACTTCGGTGAATGAAATGTATTTCTACTAAAATTTGCAGGGTGCCGGATTAACGGGAATCCACCCAGTTTGACCGGATCGCTTCTATTAGTTCATGTTACTTTGGTTGAATGAAATGTATTCCTACTAAAATTTGCAGGGGTGCCGGATTAACGGGAATCCACCCAGTTTGACCGGAAGCTTCCATTAGTTCATGTTACTTCGGGTTGAATGAAATGTATTCCTACTAAAATTTGCAGGGTGCCGGATTAACGGGAATCCACCCAGTTTGACCGGATCGGCTTCTATTAGTTCATGTTACTTCAGGTTGAATGAAATGTATTCCTACTAAAATTTGCAGGGGTGCCGGATTAACGGGAATCCACCCAGTTTGACCGGATCGGCTTCTATTAGTTCATGTTACTTGGGTTGAATGAAATGTATTCTACTAAAAATTTGCAGGGTGCCGGATTAACGGGAATCCACCCAGTTTTGACCGGATCGGCTTCTATTAGTTCATGTTATTTGGTTGAATGAAATGTATTTCTACTAAAATTTGCAGGGGTGCCGGATTAACGGAATCCACCCAGTTTGACCGGATCAGCTTCCATTAGTTCATGTTACTTTGGGTTGAATGAAATATATTCCTACTAAATTTGCAGGGTGCCGGATTAACGGAATCCACCCAGTTTACCGGATCGGCTTCCATTAATTCATCTTACATTGGGTTGAATGAAATGGATTTCTCCTAAAAATTTTCAGGGGTACCGGATTAACCGGAATCCATCCAGTTTGGTAGGATTGGCTTCCCTTATTCCTTGTTACTTCGGGTTGAATGAATTGTATTCCTACTTAAAATTTGTAGGTATGCCGGATTAACGGGAATCCACCCAGTTTGACTGGATCAGCTTCCATTAGTTCATGTTACTTCGGGTTGAATGAAATGTATTCCTATTAAAAATTTTCAGGGGTGCCGGATTAACGGGAATCCACCCAGTTTGACCGGATCGGCTTCTATTAGTTCATCTTACATTGGGTTGAATGAAATGGATTTCTACTAAAAATTTGAAGGGGAGCCGGATTAACGGGAATCCACCCAGTTGACCGGATCAGCTTGTATTATTTCATGTTACTTCGGGTTGAATGAAATGTAGTCCTACTAAAAATTTGCAGGGGTGCCGGATTAACGGGAATCCACCCAGTTTTGCCGGATTGGTTTTTATTAGTTCATGTTACTTGGGTTCACTGAAATGTATTCCTACTAAAATTTGCAGGGGTGCCGCATTAACGGGAATCCACCCAGTTTGGCCGGATTGGCTTCCATTAGTTCATGTTACTTGGGTTCACTGAAATGTATTCCTACTAACGATTTGCAGGGGTGCCGGATTAACGGGAATCCACCCAGTTTTGCCGGATTGGCTTCGATTAGTCCATGTTAATTTGGGTTGAATGAAATTTATTCCTACTCAAAATTTGCAGGGATGCCGGATTAACGGGAATCCATCCTGTTTGGCCGGATTGGCTTCCATTAGTCCATGTTACTTCGGGTTGAATGAAATGTATTTCTACTAAAAATCTGCAGGGATAGCGAAAGTGTTATTTGCCAAGACCAGAATTTTCAACTTGTTTTCCTCCGTGTCTTCTCTTCCATTGCTAACACATGCACATGTATAATAACTTTGATGTCAAACGAAACCACCTTTTCATTTTTGGGTCATCGTCTCTCTGACGAATAATCACGCCCTGTAATTCGAATTTTGTTGATTGTTTACAACACGATAGATCGATGTTGTGTCTTCAAAGCCGGTGTCTGGATATTTCAAAATGTCTGCGGATTAAACAGATGTCTCTTTTAGTAGAGTGTCTGGCTAGGAACTTCGAGGTTCCTGGTTCAATTCTGGCCCTCGTCAACTCAGCGTATGAGTAGCCCATGGATATGTGTGGTACAGTGAGGAGCTGATGATAGGAGTGGCTATCCACTTCAGACACTCAAAAAATCCCGCTTGTCTAGCGCTAGTGAAAATTGGATAGACTCCCTCACTGTCTGGCTGATACAGACTTGCCACTCCGACGACTTTACTTACTGAAAGACACTGTATGTATGTGATAATTGTGACAGCATAGATAAACCTAAAAACAAAATAAATACAGCGGAGAAAATAAGTATTTTATCCCCTTCTGATTTTCTGAATTTGCCACATTACAAAAATAGGAACGGTCTATAATTTTCAGGGTAGGTCCATCTTGAAAGTGAGAGATAGAATATCTTTTAAAAATTCAAGAAAATAACATTTTTTTCAGTAAAAACCAAATGTAAAAAATTAAAAAATTAATAAGTATTTCACCCCATAGCAAAACATAATTCGGTACTTGGTGAAGAAACTCTTGTTGGCAAAACAAATGAATATTCAAAAATTAATGTTATTTTAAATATACTATCTCTTACTTTCATGACGAACCTATCCTGAAAATTAGACCTTCCTAATCAAACCCAATTTGGCAGACTATAGATCAACTTTAAGGAAGTCTAGAAAGGAACAAGTCATTGTGTCCCTATTACGCATTGGCCATACAAGACTAACGCTCTCCAATATACTCAAACAAGAACAACAACCATGATGTGAAACATGTCAAACACCTTTGGCAGTTAAACACTTATTCATGGAATGCAGGTTTTTTGTTCACATCAGAAACCGATATTTTAATGCAAACAATATGAAAGATCTATTTGGAAATATCTATATGGAGAACATTCTGTCCTTTTGAGAGGAAACAAAATTATACCATAGAATATAGACATGAACTTAATCAATACCATACAATATGATCACCAATGGTACTAACACATTGTTTAAACATAGGTATAAATATAAATACACAACATATATTACTTCCTAGCCATTAGGCATGACATAATCCCAGACAGGTTGATATGCCATTAAAATCAATAAATCAACCAACCATCGATCTCTATGGATAAGTATAATATATATATATATATATATATATATATATATATATATATATATAATATTAATAAAGAAAAAAGTTACTGGTTTCATGTTTATGTTCCCATGCCTCGAAAAAAAAGAAAAAGAAAACAACATATTTGATTTTTTAATATTTTCTTGACTAGCTATTCCAGAAGCAAACTCGAAATCTTCAAACTTATATATATAATATATATATATATATATATATATATATATATATATATATATGATGAAAAAATAAAGGAAAGAAAATGTTGAATGGATGAACATTGTTTATTGGAGTGCCAACAGGTGTTTCCACCGAGAGATTGTCCTTGTACAGATTGTATTCTATTTATTATTATTATAAATACAAAATAAGATAAAATAATAATAACAGAAAAAATATAGTTTTTTTAAGAGCAACGGCCGTCATCACGGCAAGATATTTGTTATTTTTGAATATCAAATATATATATATATATATATATATATATATATATATAATATATAATATATATATAAAGAGAGAGAGAGAGAGAGGTAGCACCTGAGTGGAAAAATGGAACGGTTCACTGAGAGTAATACCATCATCACCAGCAGGTTAACTAATCATAAACACCACCTCTTAGGATGATGAGAAGAACTGAAACCGAAACCTTTCAAGATTTCCCAGAAAAATTGTATATAAAGTCTCATAAAATTTTTGTTTAGCATTTTCAATAAAGTTAGCGTTCTGATGAAATTCATTGGTATACACAGATACATGTGGGTAGAAATAGATCTAAAACAAAAAAAAGCTGTTTTTAGCCTTTTTCTTTACCAATTATATTGCTCTGTTCAATAATATTGAACATCGAGCTCTCAATTTAGACCTGAACAACTCTAATATTCCTCTGTTTGAAGAAAGATCCAACTTAGAATAATACTAATATTAACTTACTTGGTAACCCATCTACTTATATATATATATATATATATATATATATATATATATATATATATATATATATATATTAGGGGTACTGGAAAGGTCTGTCCGCTTTTCTTGAACCAAACTAAAACACCAGATTAAGTCTAGACTGCTGTTTTCAAGGTCAAAATCAGATACCAGATACTCAGTTAAACTTCACATTTAGTTAAATCTACGGCTGTTGATAGTTTAAAAACATCTATAGCCGATGGAAAACAAAAGTTTCAAAATGAATCCTATGCGTCATTGCATGTTGTATGAATTCCAACAACTGCAGTGAAAAACATAACCACAGTCTATCCAGAAGGTGTGAGTGTTAGAAATTGCCGGAGATGGTTTTTGAAATTTAAAGAAGGCAATTTCGACCTTTCTGATGAGCCTTGATCGGGGAGACCCAGTCTTTTGAATAATGAACTTTTGAAAGCTGCAGTGGAGGAAGATCCTCGACAAAAAATCAGAACATTGTCCGAAAGACTTGATGCACCTTGGTGTACTGTTCAGGAGCATCTCAAAAAGATTGGTAAGGTGTATAGAAAAGGTAGGTGGGTTCCCCATGATCTCTCTCCAACCAACAAAGCAATGCGGGCAACAATCTGCAATATTTTAAGGAATAACAAAAAGCCTTTTCTGAATTGTATTGTCAGTCACTGGAGATGAAAAATGGATTGTCTTCAACACTAATAAACGAAAAAAGACAATAACTTTCAAAAAATGAGATTCCTGTACCAACACCTAAACCTGATATACACCAAAAGAAGGTAATGCTGTGTCTTTGGTGGAATCAAAATGGTGTGGTTCACTTTGAGTTATTGGAGAAAGGAAAAACTGTGACTGCAGACATTTACTGTCAGCAGCTCGAACATCTAAATGCATCGTTGCGTAGAAAATGTCCTGCTCTAGTGAACAGAAAAGGAGTCATTTTGCAACACGATTACGCTAGACCCCATTCTGCCAAACAAACTCAAGAAAAAATAAAGTCCTTAGGTTGGGAAGTTCTTCCTCACCCTCCACACTCGCCAGACCTTGTTCCATCAGATTCTCATTTATTCCGTTCTTTGGAGCATTTCATCAGTGGAAAACGATTCCTAAATATTCACGAGGTTGAAGCAGAGTTGAATTCCTTTATTTCTTCCAAAGATGTTAATTCTTTTGAAAGAGGATTAAAAAGCTCCCAAGTAGATGGACAAAGGTTATATCTAATGATGGTGACTTTTTTGTTGTGCAATAAAGATTTATTAGGAATATTTCTTTCAGTTATTATTCCTAACAAAAATCGGGACAGGACTTTCCGGTACACATAATATATATATATATATAATTCGAATTAAATTTTAACTGTTTTTACTAGCTATTATTTTATAAATACAATTAAATTAATAACAATACAGAAATGAGAACTAAGGATTAAATACACGAATAGAAATAGCCACATGCGAAAGAAAAGTATCAACTACAAAGCGTTCAAACGTTATTATCTGAAAAGAAATGTATCTGAGTTTAACTAAGGAATTACACCGATTTAGTTAAACGTAGGGTAGGGTCCTGATGAAATCATTTGATTGAAACGGTAGACCCTTAACATTTTCCTTCTATTATTATTATTATTATTATTATTAGTAGTAGTAGTAGTGTAACAAAATAAAAAACGTCCTCCGGGCGATGTAAAAATAGATTTTTGAAACATTGCCTGAGGGGTGGGAGTAAAAAATTCAATGTCAGCGAGTTTGTACCCTAAGTAAGTAAAATCATCAAATTCATTACAGAATTAAAAAATAAAACAATTTGAAATGTAAACTTTGAATATGAATTAAAATAAAACAAACTATATATAGATATATAATACCAGTCCTGTATTTATTAAAACTTGTTTTAAAAAACAATGAGGACTGTCTAATGTTGCATGTTCAAATTTTGAGTGTATTTATTCTATGTTATGAAGATTTTGGGTAATGTGACGTAAGCGGTGACGTAATTTTGTTACAGAAAAAAACCGGAAGCGAATTTCCATTATTAATAGAAATTATTATATTATTATTACCGCTCTATGTTTTTAATATATTGGGCACTTTTTTGTTACTGATGCCACTGCAACGGAAAAGTTAAAACGGCATTTGGATACTATATATATATATATATATATATATATATATGAGGGGGAGATAGATAGATAGATAGACATATAGATGTATTGACTGACTTATAAGCCAAACTGACTGGTTAATAAACAAGGAGACAGAGAGCTGTGCTAAATTGCATCTTAATCGAATATATATATGTCTGTTAAATGGTGTGTTTACCTGACAATACGTTTAATGGCCATCCTCCCTAGTAAAGCAAATCCCCTGTGTGCGGTTAGAGTGGAAGTCGGCTGACAATTTCAACTAGCATTAGAATAGATGTCGCTGAACAAAAGGCTCAACTTCACAAGAACAGTTTGTCTGATTGAAGTCCGGATTTTCTGGTTCCCAGCGAATGTCGCTGAGCTTTGAAATCGTAGATAAACAAGTGGATGAGCAGGCACTGTCTCTTGACGTTTGAAAGAAACACATCGCAGTGTTTAATCGGGTGAATACCAGAGTGTTCTTTTTTAAAAATAGGGTGCGGGTTTCTGGTTTGAATATATGGGTGAATAAACCCAATCATTCATATGAAATCCGAATACGTTTTATCAAATTAAAATACGTTTATATATATATATATATATATATAATATATATATATATATATATATATATATATATATATATATTGTGTGTGTGTGTGTGTGTGTGTGTGTGTGTTGTATGGAGTATATTAAGAAAAATTGAAAAAAACACAGGTTTAAATGAGTTGAGTGGTAAGTTTATTGGCCGACGTTGCAGAGTTTCGATCTATTATTTATATCATCTTCAGGGCATTTGTTGGTATATGGAAGGTGATAAAAACATTTTATCACAGAATAACGAGAAAAGCGAGTAATAGTCCTTGTTTATCAGTTTGTCTAAAATTTGAAGTCTGAGAAAAAAGAACGTTGAACAAATGGACGGTTTGAAATATGACGTCAAATATTTTTTTTTTTTTGCGATATGAGTATTAGAGTGTGTAAGTGTGTGTACCGTCCATTTTTTAACGTTCTTTTTTCTCAGACTTCAAACACTTAAAAATAGAACTTGTGTCGCATCCAGTTCAATGCCGAGGGGTTGGTCAAATACATACAAAAAGAAACATCATATACATTTGTGAATTAATACAAATAAAGATTGTAGTAAAATAAAACCATAAAATATATACTAAATTTTTACTTGAAGGCAATTACAACGCATGTATCGCATAAAATTCGATACTTTTTCTCATAGAAAATGAACTTGACAAGTGTAATCTCAACAAAGGATGGCTCGGTGTGTAGAATACCGTACAGACCGTTTCGACTTTATTAAGTCTCATCAGCGGTATATACTAATGATTTCCCTCCGACGTGTAGTATCCTTTGACAGGCTTAATTTCGCTAGGATGGTCAGCTGTGTACTGTGGCCGAGGCGATAAAGTGTTTCACTAGTGTTTCACTGTGTCTGCTGAAGTCCCGGTTTCGATTTCTGTCGGAGGGAAATCGTTAGTATATACCGCTGATGAGACTTAATAAAGTCGAAACGGTCTGTACGGTATTCTACACACCGAGCCATCCTTTGTTGAGATTACACTTGTCAAGTTCATTTTCTATAAGAAAAAGTATCGAATTTTATGCGATACATGCGTTGTAAGTGCCTTCAAGTAAAAATTTAATACATACTTTATTCAGCAACGTTTCTAAAATAAACAAACATCCAAAAATCTTAAAACCATAAAAATTACCTTATTGGGCCGATAATCATTAAGCTGTGTTATTGTTTACTTTTATTATTAAAAAAATCTCTTTTCCAAAGTTTCCTTGGACAGCAGTTAAAACCCTGATAAAGAAATAAAAACATTGCTGGCTCGGAAGATTGCTCGCTTCATTAACTCAGATATCATTACAGGTTGTTTTGTTAGGGTCTTTGTATAGTTTTACACCGATACTTCGGCCCAATCATTAAACTGAAAAAGCATTTTTTTCTTTTTCTTTTTTCCATTTATTTCTTCATCTTTTTTTAAATTTTGTAATCTGGCATTATTTTTAATGGAGGTAACCGCAAAAGTAAGTGGGAATAATTATATATTATGAAGTGTCGATTGAAAACTGCATATATATATATATATATATATATATATATTATATATATATATATATGTATATATATATATATATATTATAAAAAAAAAGAAGAAGGTCCGCAAAATGTATCGTTCTCAGAAAAAATGTTTTATTCTTTTTATTTCACATACGCAACACGTGTTTCAGATATTCTGGTATCTTCTTCAGGCTTTGATCAATACATATATTGATATACATAATATATATAATATATTATATACATATACACATACATAGGTTATGCGTGTTTCTGTAATTTTGCTGTTATATATATATATATATATATATATATATATATATATATATATATATATATATATATATATATATATAAATATATTTTTAGAATATTATTATTTGTATGGAAACAAATTAGACTGGTCCCATACAAATAAAAATATGCTAAAATATATATTATTTACTTATTCAAGCTTGGATTACTACTGCCTCTTCAAGTGTGATAGTACCGACAATACCCATTGATAGTAGGTTTTAATCGTTTATTCACCTATAACCCCTTTTGAAAAAGAGTCGGTCGAAAGGACCCTGCAATTAATTATTATATTAAAATATGATTAGCATTCTAAACATTGTTTAATCTTTATTTATTTACATCAGCCAAAATCTGCTTTTCCTGGTAAGTGCTGATGGTCGAAGGGTTAAGGAACCTGACTAATGAAAAATAAGTAGCCACACAAACGAGACTTGATACGTCGAAACATGGTGTCTTAGGATCACTGTAATATATATATATATATATATATATATATATATAGAGAGAGAGAGAGAGAGAGAGAGAGGGAGAGAGCGAGAGGGGGGATAGAAAGAGAGAGAAAGAGGGAGATAAATAGATATAGATATAGGTGAATGGTATCACCATTGATTGGTTGGTTTGTTGATTAGATTTTACGGCATGTCAAACCTTGTTGGGTTATTCTATGCCAAAGACGTTTTGTTTTATTAATTATTGATGGGTATACAATTATTTCTAACCCATGTTTTTTTTTCTTCCATTTAACCCATATCTGGGACCCTATTAGGTACTACAACTCCGGGTCAGGTTCGACCTGGGAGTAATGACGATAAAGGGGTCCTCCACACTCCCCAGAGCTCCAGAATTGGAACTTTACCATTAGATGCCGGAATCATCACTGAATGCCGTTCAGGGTCACTTGGATTTTCAATTTTAAAAAATCTTTTCACAATTCTCTAAAGACAATCTTTAAACGATTCCAGACTTTCCAGTATTAATGTTTTGTATTATGAAATTTGATAATTAAACATGATTTATTGCTATTTTAATAATACTAGCAAATATATGCAAGTATTTAAGTTTTAATGTAATAAAATATTGTATTAAATTAGAAAGGCTAATGAAACTAAATAAGAATACAGATAAAAAGATTTGAAACAGAGGGAGTATAATAAAAGATTTGAAACAGAGGGAGTATAATAAAAAAATGGAACAAGTGAAACTTACTCTTCCATCACTCTCGTCTTTCATTGTTATTTTTTCTAATTTAAGTATTTAGTTAAAAGAGGAAGTAAAGAATAAAATGACAGTTATTTTATCTTGTTAATCGATTTCATTTAAGATTCATTGAAGAGATTTTTGCTTATATTCATTAAAATAAAACCAAACAGTTAGAAATCAATAATACCAAGCACATAATTATTAAATTCGATTTTTTAATATTAATATGCAAATTAGCCTTCCCGTTCACACTGTAAACCGCTATTTTGTTGTATATATAAATACAATTGCATGTTGTCAGTATGTAAACATAGTTAACAGTATTAATAATGTAAGACAATTTTATTAATAATTGAGGTTTAGATAAAAATAAAATCATGGAGAATGTGATGTCAATAACTAAGAGAATTGTGACTTGAGTAGGAATATAGTTTCGGTTACAGACAGAAAAACACACAATCTCCATTATAATAAGATATGTTCTTTTATATCTGTGTACCATATATGGCCCACATCATGGTTTTGGTCCGTTCTTCGTGTTATATAAGTGGCGCACATTGTGGTCAATGTGTTAAATAACCCACAAAGTAACCAAACCAAAACCTATGAATTCCACCACCAGGTTAGCCACTACACCACCCACATGATTCTATAAGAAGTAAGACAGCATTGCTCCGTTTGTCGTGGTGGGAACTGAACAAAACAATGTCGATCTGTTTAGTAATAAATGTTGTGTACAATTTGACGAAATTAATTATAAATCAGGTTAATCTCCTTTAAAAATAGTTCCCTTGGGAAACGAAACAGAGATGAAAATGTTTTTCCCACCCAAGAAAAATGTTCTGACACTTTATTACAACGTTGGCCCTTCATGATCTTAGGCTCGTCCGCGGCAATTCCCAAATCGACTCAGTGAGATAAGTTTAACTCTAAGACAAGAATGTTGAAATTTACTTCTGGCTAATGTCACTGAGGAAGGTACGAATCTATTATTCCTACTGTGGGCAAATAGTAGGGCAGACATGGCTTTTAAACCATCGCATAGCAACCACTCAAGACGGAAAACAAGTTTTTCTCTGTTTAAAAATTGATCTTGTGCTGTGTCCTGACTGCAGCAAAGGGGTTAATTAAATGCATACGGGTAATATTTTTCCAAATATATTTATCTATACATATAAAAAGGACAGCTGGTGTGTATGCATGTATGTGGGTATGTCGGGTGGAAACTACAAAATAAAACAATTAACGACAAAGTAAATATACATACATATATATATATTATATATATATATATATATATATATATATATATATATATATATATATATATATATTCACTATCAGCAGATCTTGCTTTTTGATAAGAAATAATGATATCATTTATAAGCATTAAGATAATTTAAAAAAAAAATTTAACTAGTAGCACCATGAATTTTTTTTGCAGTTAATATTTTGAATTAAAAACATTAATTTCTCTTTTCAGATTGTCTGTGCACTTTTTGTCTGAAGTTCCATTAATTAAGTTCCTTAATCAACGCAAAGTCATTTTTACATAGAGATTTTAATGGTGCATCCTGCAAACTCACAATTCAGTAATAATGAATCTGCAAGATTATTTTATGCCTCGTCTAAATCCAGGCAACGCTGGGTAGCCACTTCTAATGTATTTAATGAATATATTCTAGACGGCAGGAAATTAACCCTCTGCTTGCAAAATTACCTCACGGCTGTACTAAATTTTCTTGGTATTTTTTTACGTGTATTTTGGGATATTTCAAAGTTCACTCTGTGTTAACCTCAGAACTCATTCTATTCAAATAAATTTCTATTATAATTGTAATCTGAGTTCTGTTCAATTATAAAAAATTAACCATCTGCGGCTTACAGTAGGATTGCTGTGAGCGGCTTAAGTATGCAAAGAGTTAGTAAGACTATGTTTTTCACGATGGTTGCCCTAATTGAAAAAAAAAACATCTCATCAATATTAATCTTGAATAGTTATGAAAGTGCATGCCCACTTTTCAGAATTCACGTGTAGATGAGGATTCTTAGGTTATTATATGGGTTTAGCTAAGTATATATATATATATATATATATATATATATATATATATATATATATATATATTGTAAAAAATTGAAAAAAACACAAGTTTATAAACGAATAATATTTATTTCACTCACGCTGTAGTGTTTCGATCTGTTTCGATAGATCTTCCTCAGGGCTTTCGTTAGTTTGAGGAAAAATACATTATTACTGAAGATAAGAAGTCTGTGAGTCTCTCTCTCTCCCTCTCCCCCTCTCTCTCTCTCTCTATATATATATATATATATATATATATATATATTATAAAAAATGGATATAAAATAAATCTACTCGAGTTTCACCATAAGGATCTTCAACCTTTATCCTTATAATACATATATATCCTTATAATATATATATATTATATATATAATATATTATATATATATATATATATATATGCATGTAAAATTAAACAAAAGACACATCTGTTTAACAATTTTTTTTTTATCTTTTCGAGTTTTCAGGCCAACTTTTTAATATTTGGGGGAATTCGTGGATAAGTCCACCAAATATAAAATTCCCCCCAAATATTAAAAAGTTGGGCAGAAAACTCGAAAAGATCAAAAGTAAAATTGTTAAACAGGATGTGTGTCTTTTGTTTAATTCTACATGTATAAATGAAAGAATGCTGCCCAAATACACACTCACACACACACACACACACACACACACACACACACACACATATATATATATATATATATATATATTATATATATGATGTTTTACAAAAATTCCTACTGTTTTGTAATCTCCTAACTTGGCCGATTCTCCTTCAGATTATCTCAGCATGCTTAGAAATAACTCATTGTTCTATGTTTAATGTTTTCTTTTTCTCGTCTCTAGAAATGCCATTGACTGGAAATGAAAAGACGTTTAAACATTTAACATAAAAATTTCCAGTTGTTTCTACACATGCTGTTTATATGTCAGACCGTTTGAACGAGAATCAGTTAAGTTATTAGATTACGAAATGATATCGATTTTTCTGAAACACTCAGTATTTTAGTGTTTGTGTGAATAGTTATTGATATATTAGAATATGCATTTAATCACAAATATACCCGTGTGCTCACACGCATACACACATTCAAACACAAGTATATATATATATATATATATATATATATATATATATATATATATATATATAGTTTGGTTTGATTTGGTTTGTACGTGTCGACTTATAACTCACAAACGAGAGGTCATTCATATTTGAAATCTCGCATACTACTTGGTATGCTTATAACTAAGAAACACACAACATTCGTTTTTGATTTCTAATAATTAAGCGGTATAATTCAATAATTAAGAAAAAATACCTTATACACACACCTCCACACCCCACCCTACTCACGTCAACATGAGTTTAGTTTTGAACTTTCCAGACGGCAGACGCGGTCTCTTACTATATGGAAAAAAAAAAACGAATGTTCATTACAAAAAAAAACTACCTTCCCACCCTATCTCCTGTCGGCATAAATCGAGACGCTCTGACCCCATATCCTGTCGGCACAATTCGAGCTTTGAAGTAGCGGTAAGATTGGTCCCTAACTGTAATAAAAAAGATAGTTCTAAAATAAATTAAAAAAAAACTTCCACTCCATTCGTCGGCACAGGCGTTGAACTTGCTTTAAAACAGATAATGAGCATCAGTAAAAAGGCAAAATGATATTACATATGTAATTAATTTTTGCTACATTTTAAACATTAAATTCTGCCTAAAATATTATGAAAATTATGTCTGAAGTAAAAATACGTACAAAAAAAACACGTTATTGAGATTTTAAAACAATTCATGCTAAAGTTATGTTTGTTTTATTAATTATTGCTGGGTATTCAAATTATTTCTAATTCATTTTTTAAACATATTTTAAAACTACTTTTTTTATCTAATAATAGATGGGACCTGAAGTGGTCGTACTTGGTGGGCCTAACCAGTACTACCCCCGGATTAATGTGGGCCTGGGACAAATGATAAGAGGTACTCCTCATTTCCCTGAGCTCCATAATTGGAATCTCACCTCTAGATTCAGTTTTTACCATCAGAGCAATACGGTTGGGACAATCATATAGGTGCTAGGGCTTAACATGAGCAGCCAATTGGAAAGTGGTTTTACTCAGCAGAGGTGCTGTCGGCATATTGTACAGCCTCAGCCGATAAAGCTAAATAAATAAAGACACATGTTTAATATTTATCTCCTTTTAATTGTTACTTTTTAGGGGAAAAAAAAAAAATTAATATTTTTTATCACTTTAATGCAACGAGTAATTAAGAAGAACAATCAATTAGGAGCTCAATTTAATTTTTTGTTATATGTACGAACAGTTTTTGAAAAATAGAATTATATTTCAAAACACTCAAAAGTTAAGGATTCCATTTTTTTTTTTAAATTCTATAAATTATTTTCCTCTTATTATCTCTCTAAGCACTCACTACCTGGTGTTAATTTTTTTTTAGTCTGGTCATGGACCGGATACTTTTGCTAGTATATATATATATATATATATATATATATATATCATGGTCTGAAGAAGCTCGTGAGCATACTCGGATGGAAATGGTCCATAACCACGATACCATGGTATAAGGCCTTTTTATTCCCAAATATATATATATATATATATTATATATATATATATATATATGTGTGTGTGTGTGTGTGTGTGTGTGAAAAAATAAATAAAGGAAATAATAATAATAGAAAAAATATATGAAATTTTTAAGTATACAAAAAAAGTGGTTGTCATCAGGGCAAGATATTTGATATTGATATTATGACGACCGCTTTTTCTGATACTTAAAATTTTTATATATTTTTCTGTTATTATTATTTTAATAAATAGAATACAATGTGTACAAGGACAATCTCTCGGTCGAAACACGTGTCGGCACTCCGTGAAATATTTTTTATCCATTCAACATTTTATTTCCTTTATTTATTTTTACAAAATAATTGTCGGATTCACTTCCATTTTTCAAATTACACATATATATATATATATAATATATTATATATATATATATATATATATATGTGTGTGTGTGTGTGTGTGTGTGTGTGTGTGTGTGTGTCTGTGTGTTTCGTATAGTTATACTATTGAATTTCCAATATCGATAACCTGTTTACACTGTTTGGCACGAAACGAAAAGATTCAGACCATCCATGTGGAAAGATATGTGTTGAGCGTCTGTCTTATCGTTAACAGAATACCAACTGGCTGACCGTTGCTAAGCGACGACCCGCTATACGGATCACGTGACCTCGCCGGCAAGATGGAGCGAAAGAGATACTGTCGACAATGGTCGCCATATTCTTTCGTTCTATCCTTTTCTTTTTCTTTGGGCGTTTTTTTCTTTTTGTCTTTTCTTTCCTCTTTTTTTTCTTTTACTTTTCTTTCTTTTTTATTTGCCTCCAATCAGCTGTCATGGCTTCCTTCTTAGCTCGGCTTACTGGCTGCCGGCTTCGTTACTGTCTCTTCCGCTTTCGACGACACGAGAGTAATATTTCAGGAAGAAGATGTTTCGATTGCTTTTGCGAGGATAGACATCAACAGACAGTGTGCGTATGAGTATGTCTGTATCAATGTACATCTGTGTGTTTGTTTGTGTTTTTATTTTAGTTCACCTTTGATCTCACACGTCAGCGACTTGTTTCTTATATTGTTTGAATATATTCAGGGCAGTTATGCCTCGACATGTGCAAATGATTTAGTTTCAAAACAGTTCCCTTTTCATGGGCCGGGTTAGCTCAGTCGGTAGAGCGTTCGGCTAGAAGCCACATGTTTCCTAGTTCAATACCGGCCCTAACCAACTCAGCGTATGAGTAGCACAAGGATCTGTGGGGTAAAGTAAGGAGTTGATGGTAGTTGTGGCGCTCCACTTCAGATGCAAAAACAATCTCCTCGTGTCTAGCGCTAGTGAAAAGGGAATAGACTCCCTCGCTGATTAGCTGATACCAACTTTAGGCCACCCGACTTATATATATATATATATATATATATATATATATATATATATATAGTCATCCACAGACATGTGTTTCGACTTATCAAGTCTCTTCAGTGTGGCTAGACATTTGTAAGCTACTTACAGCCGGCATCGGTTCAGCATCAGTCAGACACCTTAACCGCTAGGCTATAGTGACCCACAGAATGCGAAAGGGATTTTAACTGTTCTTAATACACACATTCCTTTGTATGTAAAGGCCGCCATATAGTGAAATAATAATAATAATAATAATAATAATAATAATGAGGCTGTAAACCATATACTCTGCGAATGTAGCAAACTAGCACAACGAGAATACAAAACTAGACACGACTGGGTTGGGAAGGTGATCCACTGGAAATTATGCAAAAAATTAAACTTTGACCATACAACAAAATGGTATATGCATAAACCAGAATCTGTTCTTGAGAACGAAACACATAAAATTCTCTGAGACTTTGAAATAAAAACGGATCATCTTATCCCAGCAAGAAGACCAGACCTAGTGTTGATAAACAAAAAAGAAAGAACTTGTCAACTGGTGGATTTTGCAGTGCCAGCAGATCACAGGGTGAAGCTAAAGGAAAATGAAAAAGTGGACAAATATCTGGACCTTGCCAGAGAACTGAAAAAGTTATGGAACATGAAAGTGAAAGTGAAAGAAATTGTGGTTGGTGCCCTTGGAACAGTCCCAAAAGGATTGGAAAAGGGTTTGGAAAGTTTGGATATCAAAGGAAGGATTGAAACCATTCAGAACACTGCACTGCTGCAATCTGCCAGAATACTCAGAAGAGTCCTGGAGACCTGAGGAGACTTGCTGTCACTCAGATTCCAGTGAAAGACCATCAGCTAATGCTGATGTGAAAACTCAAAAGGAGTAAATAATAATAATAATAATAATAATAATAATAATAATAATAATAATAATAATAATAATAATAATAATCAGGTCAATATCTCAACCACCTGTTTTTTTATTACTTATGACTTTAAGTATACGAAAATAAGAATAAATATCACCTGCTTTCCAACAAGAGTATCATTTTTCTTTGAATAAATCCCCTACTTCACATGTCCAACAACAAATAGTTTGTTTTTTTGCTCTAGGGTGGTTGGGGTTACTTCTCGTTGTAAAGAGAAGATATAAAAAAAAGCCCACTTCCCTGAAAAACATGAAAACATCAACTTATCTCATATTTTTATGTGCGGGAAAATGGTGGTTAAGTTTCCAAGATTATAAAATCAAAAACGGCATTTCATCGTGGGTGGTGATCAGGGGGGGGGGGTTGGATTATTTGTGAAAAGAAAAGAGTCGAAGGTGATAAACAACTATTCGATGTTTGTTGTGGGACATTTGATTTGGTTTTATATTTATGACCTTGGGCGAGTTATAAAGACTTATAAAGCCATATTTTATATATTTCATACCACTTATACAGCTATAATTCCATGCCTAGGCACACACACACAGATTAACCCATACACATACACATACATATACTAATAGAGATACATAAATACATCTACATATATATGTGTCTGTGTCTTTATTGATTTCCATTAGTTTCATTCTGGTCACACACACACACACACACACACACATACACACACACACACACACACACACGCACACACATATATATATATATATATATGTGTGTGTGTGTGTGTGTGTATGTATATATAAGTCATCCAAAGACACCGTGTTACGGCGTTTCAAGCATCTTCAGTGTGGCTGGACACAACGACTACCTATGGCCAGGATCGAATCCTACTGGCTTTTTTGTCTGCCCGACTACTTAACCTCTCGGCAGCTGCCGTAATGGGGTGGTGTTTAAAATATTAAATACAAACGTTTGTTCATATATCTTTACGATCACTATATATATATATGATAGGTTGGTTGGGTGGCTGGTTTGATGGTTTTTACTTGAACATTGATCTGGGAATAATGGTGAAAAACGGGCACTCCACACTCCACAGAGCTCTAGAACTGAAATTTCACCACTAGATGCAGTTTAACGCCATGTCCAGAACAACATACAGTCACCGCCTTGTAGCACACATATGATAAAAAGTGTTGTGGCTTTGTCACAAGCGCAAAGGGATCGGGACAATCATATAGTTGCTAGGGCTTGACATGACCAATCGATTAATCAGAGTGGGCTCTTCTCAACGCCCGTCTAGCCTAAATAAGGGTCAAAGTGGAGTGTGGGTGTGGCCTAAAGTCTTTATCAGCCAATCAGCGAGGGAGTATATCCCCTTTTCACTAGTCTAACCCCTTTTTCACTAGTCTATCCTCTTTTTACTAGCGCTACACGAAGGAGATTGTTTTTTTTTGCGTCTGAGGTGGAACGCCACACCTACCTTCAGCTCCTTACTTTACCACACAAATCCTTGTGCTACTTATAAACTGGGTTGAGATTATATATATATATATATATATATATATATATATATAATCTCAATTCTTTTTATGTTTGTATCTATATATCCCAGATTATATCTACATTATATCAATTCGCTCATCAGCATCACTGACTTTTATGAAGTTACCCAATACTTATCAAAATATTTACATGGCTGATTTATTTATCGTATTAAAGATCATTTACCACCACCCACCATTTCTGAATGGCACACGAGGTTGCCAAAGATTCTCCAAACACTCATTCTCAGGATTTTTAATTCAATGTTTACATTTCTACTCGACCAGGTGCTCTTTACTAACAGCCGGTAAGAAGGAATAGTTTCATGCCTTTTACTAGGGCATCAGTGCTAAGTACAATACAAAAAACCTAGTTCAGTATTTGAGCCAGCTATGGGTTTTTCCGTTTTCTCTTCTGTTTCTGTGACGGCATTCACTCTGGTTCAATTGAGCTGGCTCAATCCAACGAATTCACCACAGAATTCATGGAAGATGTAACAAGCGAATACAAGGAAATACACAAGTGATCCCCAACCCCGTATGCATATTCCTGTCAGGGAAAGTAGATGCCCTTATTTGCTGCAGATTTTCCAATGAAAAGTACGCCAAAAGTCGTTGATTACTGACGATGAAGGAGACACCCCTTGGATTTTCGCCAGAGCCATTTTAGTCGAGTTATGATTAAATAGTACCCTCAACTGTTCTTCTACAAGGATGTCTTCATCACTTAATAACCCACGAAGTTTTATATGCCATTAAACAATGAAACCTATTATTCCCAGTCTGACCTTAACAAAACTAATAAATCAGCATAATGACTAGATAGCAAGGGAGTCTGTTCCCTTTTTATTGACGCTAGACCAGGGAATTTTTTTTGCGTCTGGGGTGGAGTGCGACACATTCTATCATCTACCCGGTTTACAGCACTGGGACAAGCTGTGCTACTCGTGCGCTGAGTTGGGGAGAGCTGGAATTGATCCCAGAACCTCTACCGAATTAATAATATTAAAATACTATTACCATTGGGAAGTGTATGACAATCCTCATGACTCCAGCTATGGTTTAAATATTACCAAAATATTACCATTACCGTTCTTCTCACAAAGGGTAGCTTTGGCATTAAATAATCCACGAAGATTGATATGCCATTAAACAAACCTGAATTTGAGCCTGGTTCATTTTCGTTCGATAACCATTTTGCCAAGAACGCCTGCGCACTTATGTTACCTTCCTACCTGCTGACTGACTGACTGACCGACCGATCTAACTGTATATCAATTGCTATAGATCAGTGTCTATATTTTAATGTGTTCATATCAACCTCCGCAGATTCATTATCTATTTATTTATTTATTTATATTTATATCCGTATCAAGTACGATATGCCTTTGATTTCTCGTGCCGAAAATATTCACAAAAGAGAAGGATTTTTTTTTTTAGATATTTTCAACAGGGTATCGGATTTTGTAAGGAATTTATGACTGGCGATGTATAATTATCTATTAAGAAAATTTCACGCCGGATTATCTATACGGATAATAGATAGATAGATAGATAGATAGATAGTAAAAGTATAAGATAGAAACATAGATAAGAACATACTGAAATAGAGATATGATATTTAGATTGATAGTTGATAGATAGATAGATAGATAGATAGATAGGGATAGGCTGAAATAGGGAGACAGATGTGACGAACGTTGGATAGAAAGATATATATATATATATATATATATAGAGAGAGAGAGAGAGAGAGACAGACAGACAGACAGACAGACAGACAGAGGCAGATAGACAGACTGATGGATCAGGTACTTCTTTTTGACGTTTTTTCTGGCTATTTAGAATTAGATAGAAAGATATGTCGAGAGTTAGTTAGGTGTTTATTATATATATATATATATATATATATATATATATATATATATATATATAGATAGATAGATAGATAGAGCAGCTACATATTTTTTACGGTCTTCACTAGCTATTTACAAAGCTTTGCAATTTAATTTACAAACTGGAAATAGAAGAGAGAAGATCATGTAGCAAAGAGAGAGAGAGAGAGAGACAGAGACATAGACAGAGACAGACAGACACAGACAGACTGACGGACAGACAGACAGTCAGAGACAGAGACAGAGGGTGAAAGATGACAAGGTTTAGATAGATTGATAGCAACAGACTGAAATGGATAGATACATAGATATAACGATAGATAGATAGATGGGTGGGAATGAAAATTATCATCATCATCTAATATACCACCCAGACTGCAATAAAAACGAAAATGATGATAACAAAAATACAGATTCTCTTACACTGACATTGATTGATGTATTTCTACTCCTCTCATCGACTCAACCTGTCGACGGGGCTTAGAATATGTTGACTGTATCTCATGCAGTCGGATAAGAAGACCCCTCTCCCACCCATAGAGTGGTGTCCGGAGCATGACACTAAACTCCCAGGTCCTCTCTGACCCGGGGTACTAGTAACAGTTACGGTATCATATATGTGTCAAATAGATATGGCTAAAAATTAATGGTATTAGATGAGATTGTTTCAAATCATCATCATCATCATCATCATCATGCCGTGATAGTAACACGGATATCCATTACAAAATCTCTTACCAACCGTCCCTATCACTCATCGGCTCGGGAGGTCTTCTGCCAGCATCCAGTATCCACGTAGAGCTGGTCGATGTAGGTCTTTGCTGGGCGATCCACGCTAACGTTACCATGTGCAGTTTTCCCATAGGAAAACGTCACTTATAAATTCGTCCTTGCTTCTTCAATTCAGCATGTCTTGTTTGTTTCACTTTGATAGTTTTTGTGATAGGGCACAAGTGGTCGTAGAGCTGCCTTCTTGTGGGTTGTCGTTTCCACGATTGGTTTAAGATTGCACTGATGATTCTTGTGAACACCGATCTAGAAAATATAATTTGTAAAATAAATCAAACATAAAAACATATTACAGAAAATGAAATTGACGTATAGTGTAAATAAGTTCCCTAAAACATTCAAGTTTCTAAATTTATTGCACTAAGGAGAAATATTATTTAAAAAATATAAACATTAAAATAAATTACATCATATGAAATTCACCTATAGTGTAAATAGGTTCACTAAAAACATTTAAGTCTCCAAATTTATTACACCAAAGAAAATATCATTTAAGAAACATTAAAATTTGTTACAGCATATGAAATACACGTATAATGTTAATAAGTTCACTGAAAGCCTTCAAGTTTTCAAATTTATTACACTAAGGAAATTCACTTAAGAATGAGGGAAAAAGTATTTTTTCCATACTGTTTTTTAAGCTTACGTTTTATGTACAGCTACCATCCATGTAGTAAAAGTTTTTTCAACTTTAGACAAACAAAACGTTTATATTATTAAATAGGAAAAGTTTGGTTGGTTGGATTTTACGGTATAAAAACCCTTGAATTATTTTATGTTGAAAACGTTTTTGTTGTATTCATTCTTGTTGGGTATTCAATTTTTTTAAACTCATTTATTTAAATCAATTGTTTTCATTAAAGATGCTTAAGGATGAAATCCCAGTAGCTGAGCAGCCCATGACATGCGACACTCCAATTAAGAGGGCTGGGCGGATGGTCGTAGACGCCCCTCCGATCTACCGAATGGTCACGTCAAGTCCAAGAACCCAATGTCACAACCGTATTGCTATTATGGCAAATCTCCAAGACTTTTTTATCACATATGTGTTAAAATGCGGTGACTAAGGTAAGACGTTAATTTGCATCTAGTTCCAATGTTGGAGTTCTGGGAATTGTGGTAGTACCTGTTAGGGTCCTATCAATGAATTAAATAGATAGAAAATGAAATTTTAAAAATTGAATACTCAACAAGAATGAATAAAACAAAAACGTCATTTTTATCTGAATGTTTGAGATGAGGCTTAATGATTAGTATTATCTGTTGTCCTCATCTTTATTGTTATCTGTACAACGTTTCGGCCAATATGCCCTCCGGCCTTCTTCGGGTATTTCTTGTCGGACTCGGGAACCTTCTCGGACTCGGGATCCTTCCTTTCGAACTCGGGAACTTTCTTGTCATAATCGGGAACCTTTTTGTCGTAATCGGGTGTGTTGTACAGATAACAATGAAGATGAGGACATTAGTCTAAATAACGCAGATAATACTAAAAACATCCTTGTTATAAAATAACCGAGGTGTTGACATGCCATAAAACCAACCAACCAACCAACCAACCAGCCTTAAGGAGTTGATATACCGTTAAACAAATACACCTGGATTGGTTTACACAGAGGAACACAGGACATTAAAAATGTGTTTTCAACTGACTTAAGAATACTAGAGGAATCCTCATTTTGCATCTGATTATGGGAACTGCTAGATAATTCCTCTGGCATCGCTGAAATAGACTATAATGCTAAACATCTAAATCTTCTTTGCTATTTTTTTCCTGGTATAATTTTGCTGTGTGACCCTGACAATTAGAGCACACATAGAGGTCTGCAAATTGCGACATTTGAAAATCTACTACGTCAGAAGGAAGATCTATTCACCTGATCTTTGGATTATATACACACACACACACACACACACACACACACACACACATATATATATATGTATATATATATTTTTTTCCTTTATATCCACATTCTATTACACTCTATATATCTATATATATATCTTTCTCTCTCTCTCTCTCTCTCTCTATATATATATATATATATATATATATATATATATATATATATAGTATTCGTGGAAAAGTTGACTTACCGGTGAAAATCCTTATGGTGAAACTCGAGTAGGTTATTACTGTGTACCATTATTATAATATATATATGTGTGTGTGTGTGTGTGTGTGTATATATGTGTGTGGTTATGTGTGTGTGTGTGTATATAAATGTGTATAATTAGTAGGCCAGACTGGACTCCTTAACTTTGGTACGCAACCAGTCTAGAAGAAAGAAAACTCTGAATTCAATCCTGTTAAACTCCGCTTAATAAATTGACATTGTGTCACATCCTAGTTGTGTGTAGAGGTTGATATATATATATATATATATATATATATATATATATATATATATGAGTTATGAGTAAGGAAATGAATCCGATGGTATATGTATAGATAAAAAGGAATGAAAAACACACTTTGTTGTTAAAATGAATATATTTCATATCTTTTTCATTGCTGATATTGACAATATTTCGATTTATTAAAAAATCATCATCAGAACATAATGATAATTAGGTCCGTTTTTAGATGTAAATGGTTTTAATCCGGATTCACCAAGAGATATAAATCGAAATATTGTCAATATCTGCAATGAAAAAGATATAAAGATATATTTATTTTAACAACAAAATGTGTTTGTCATACCCTTTTATCTATCTATCTATCCATCTCTCTCTCTCTCTCTCTCTCTCTCTCTCTCTCTCTCTCTCACTCTCTCTCTTTATATATATATATATATATATATATATATATATATATATATATATAGCCTATGTTTCTGATTTGGAGAGTAATCTAAGCAGTCCAAATAAGAAACCGTTCAAAGACAATTTCAGGTCTTAAATTTCAGCACTTATCTTTCCTTCAATGGGAGCACAAATATCAGTATATAAGTAATTTTGTCATTTTTGAGAGATAGTATACTCGTGTCAATCTTGACTTAATGGGAATTCTGTAAAATAAATACTTGTATATGATAATGGTTTGGGGTGATAAAAGTCAGACAGATACTAAATGGGAATTGAACCTCCTCCTCTCTCATTCTTTCTCTTTGTCCCTCTGTCTCTCTCTATTCTGTCTCTCTATGTCTCTCTCCTCTCTGTCTCTCTCTGTCTTTCACCTTTCTTCTCTCTCTCTCTCTCTCTATCTATATATATATATATATATATATATATATGCGAGGGTCGTTCAAAAAGTTCTGAGCTACATCCATATATTATACTTCTTATAGAAGTATAAAAAATAATAAAGATTTCTATTAGTTTTAATTTCTCTCTCTCTCTCTCTCTCTCTCTCTCTCTCTCTCTCTCTCTCTGTTCTGTCTGTCTGTCTGTCTGTCTCTCCCTCTCTCTCTCTCTCTCTATATATATATATATATATATATACTAGAAAAAATGTGACCCGTTGGGTCATGAATTGAGCCTTGAGCCCGGGTTAGATTGTTGGAAAATTCACATAATATTATAATTTCATTAATTTAAAGTTTTCCAAAACTGTCCAAATAAGTTATTTAAACTGGAGTAAACATTTTCATTTCACTAAAGGGGAAAAAAAAGGGAAGTTTCACTTAGTTAATTTCTAATTACAGGTAATTAAGATTTTAATAATGGATATCTATGACAATCTCTTGCCAAACTTACCCTATCATTCATTGCTCTCAGGAGGTCCTCTGTATAGCATTCAGTGTCTGCACAGAGTTGGTCAATGTATGTCTTTGATCACATGTCCACACTGGCGTGCCTGTGTGCTGGTTTCCATAGAAAAAATGTCTCTTAAGAGTTTGTCCTAAACCCTCCAGCAGTGTCCAGCATGTCTTGTTCATCTTACACGGATTGTTTGTATGATAAGTGGCAAGTGGACATACAGCTGCTTTCTTGTGGGGTATTGCTCCAACAACTTGTTTAAAATTACATACTGCATTCTTGAGCAGTTCCCATCTCGTTTATTATCTAGGCACCATGCTAGTGTCCAAGTGGTGCAGTCGTACAGTAGCAATAATACAACTATGGCTTGGAAGAAAACTCTTTTCACTTAAAGGGTCGGGGGAGTCAACATTTGCTCATTTGAATAAAATTTCATTTTTTTTTATAAAACACAGTAACTACCTTTACTCAACATGAAATATTTTTAATTAAATATTTATCTAATTTATTTTTTTAAAAAGTCAGTTTAATAATCATGTTAAATGAGACATGTTTTCCAAATTTATGTATACTTCTTTGTTTTACTAACGATTGTTCTCATTTATTTACATGAGATTATGGTAGATTATTCGGCTAGAGTTTCGCAAATAAGTTGATTTCAAATAATTCTCTGATTTAGATTATTTAAAAAAAGCAAGTTTACTAATCATGTTAAACCAGACATGTTTTCCGAATTTGTATATATTCATTTTTTCATACAAACGATTGTTCTCATTTATTTACAGTAGATTCCGGTAGAGTATTCGGCTAGAAACCTGACGGTTCCTGATTCGATACTGACCCTCACCAACTCAGAAGATGAGTAGCTCAGGGATCTGTATAGTAAAGTGAGGAGCTGATGGTAGGTGTGGAACTCCACCTCAGATGCAAAGAAAATAATCTCCTTGGTCTAGCCCTAGTGAAAAGAGGATAGACTCCTTGGCTGTCTGGCTAATACCGACTTCAGGACGACGACTTTACTTCTTTTTTTTAAATTACTGGGAGCAAATAAAATAGAAAGGCGGCGTCAGCAATTATTTTTCTTAAAAAAAAAAAAGCAACAAAAAACAAAACAAAAACAGCGTGCTTAAATTAGGAATTAATACGGATATAAGAGTCGCTGCAGAAACACAAAAAAGAAACAGAATATGTTGGATTGAGAGTAAACTAATTTAATAAAAAAGAAATATGCCCAGATAATTTAAAAAAAAATGTAAATACTTATGTTCTTAAAAGTATAAGCAAATGAAATTATTAATGAGACAATACTATTCGATAATTTGGAAGGATAGAATTGAATTTTTGTTTTGTATTATAAACTGTAAAAAAGAAATATATATATATTTAAAAAACCTAAGTTATCATAAAAGGAGCATTGCGTTTCTTCCCTCAATATGGCCTAAACTGATCACGTGACGTATTTTGATCGTACCTATTGTACAATGCGATACCATAAAATCAAACATAAAAAAATTAAAATGGCCTGACATTTTTTATTGAAATATCAAAGAATATTCCAGTCTTCAGATTTTTGTTTTTTTATTTATGTTTGTTTAATGTATGGCTTTTGGTTAAAATAAAAAAGCTTATCTAAATATATTTTTTTATTTGTTTGAAATGAATATAATAAAATCAAATCAAAATCTGAAAAAAAAATTCATCAGATTGAAGGCATTTTTATAGACAAATTATTTTTTTAGTGGTTTTAAGGCGTTAAATTAAGCCATATTTTTATCGACAAGTAAATGTAAATATTTTTGTAAGTACCCCTCCCCCACCCTTTAAAGTATTTCAAAGAAGGAGGAGGGTTTAAATATTTACATTTACTTGTCGGAAAAAGACTGGAGGGAGTAAAATATCGCGCTAACTTTTCAGAAAAACACTTTAAGCGCTTTTTTTCAGTAGGCACAGCATCTGATGGGGACTATATCCGTAGGTGGGATTGTTCTATCACAGCCTCGACTTCTTTACAGTGGGAGATCGGGACGCAATTCTGTGAATAGCACTGTATATAACCCCCACCAATATTTTGCATCACCCAAAAATTTAAAATATTATTTGAATGATAAAAAATAAATCAAACTTTTGAAATAAAATAACTGATGCATTATAGAATCCATTCATTGATAAATCAACATTTCATTAAAATCAGATAATTCCCAGATTTTTGTTAATTTTTATTCAATCGGGTGGGGGTGGGTAGATGTATTTTGCAAAATAGGAATATTTTGCAGTGCCTAGTATAGAATGTATTAAAAATAAATTACATGTGTAATATTTTGCATTTTTTTAACTCATCCTCATGTTACTACTTTTTGACTTAGACAAAAAAAGGTACATATCGCATAAATGCGCCCTGGCCTCCTATCCTAAAACACTAAGCTGTACCAGTAGAAAATTCGACGTGTGGACTCCCTAGTTGTTTAATGGCGTTTTTTATGAAACGTTAATTGGATAATAAACTGATTATTTAAACGACCCCCCCCCCAGTTTTCTCGACAAGTAAATATGTTACCACCGTCAAATTTAATATTTTTTTAGCGGTTTGAAAGCGTTTTTATAGACTAATTTCTTTTAGTGGTTTGAAGCCGATAAAAGTAACCCACCCCCAGGTTTTTTTTATCAACAAGTAAATGCAAATATTTTACCCACTCCCATTTAAAATGTTTTTGTATTTTTTCAAAACAACTGTAAATATTTTAAGTTTAGAAAATAAAAATAAAACCGTTCAAAGACCAATTTCAGGTCTTAAATTTCAGCACTTATCTTTCCTTCAATTGGAGCACAAATATCAGTATATAAGTAATTTTTGTCATTTTTTGAGAGATAGTATACTCGTGTCAATCTTGACTTAATGGGAATTCTGTAAAATAAATACTTGTATATGATAATGGTTGGGGTGATAAAAGTCAGACAGATACTAAATGGGAATTGAACCTCCTCCTCTCATTCTTTCTCTTTGTCCCTCTCTGTCTCTCTCTGTCTCTGTCTCTCTATGTCTCTGTCTGTCTGTCTGTCTGTCTGTCTGTCTGTCTGTCTGTCTCTCTCTCTCTCTTCTCTATAATATATATATATATATATATATATATATATATATATATATGCGAGGGTCGTTCAAAAAAGTTCTGAGCTACATCCATATATTATACTTTAGAAGTATAAAAAAAAATAATAAAGATTCTATTTAGTTTTAATTTCTCTCTCTGTCTCTCTCTCTCTCTGTCTCTCTCTGTTCTCTCTCTCTCCCTCTCTCTCTCTGTCTCTCTGTCCTCTTCTCTCTCTCTCTCTCTATATATATATATATATATATATATATATACTAGAAAAAAATGTGACCGTTCGGTCATGAATTGAGCCTTGAGCCCGGTTAGATTGTTGGAAAATTCACATAATAAATAATTTTATTAATTTAAAGTTTTCCAAAAACTGTCAAATTAAGTATTTAAACTGGAGTAAACATTTTCATTTCACTAAAGGAAAAAAAAAAAGGGAAGTTTCACTTAGTTAATTTCTAATTACAGGTAATTAAGATTTTAATAATGGATATCTATGACAATCTCTTGCCAAACTTATCCTATCATTCATTGCTCTCAGGAGGTCCTCTGTACAGCATTCAGTGTCTTCACAGAGTTGGTCAATGTATGTCTTTGATCACATGTCCACACTGGTGTGCCTGTGTGCTGGTTTCCATAGAAAAAATGTCTCTTAAGAGTTTGTCCTAAATCCTCCAGCAGTGTCCAGCATGTCTTGTTCATCTATCACGGATGGTTTGTGTGATAAGTGGCAAGTGGACATATAGCTACTTTCTCGTGGGATGTTGCTTCCACAATTTGTTTAAAATTACATACTGCATTCTTGAGCAGTTCCCATCTCGTTTATTATCTAGGCACGATGCTAGTGTCCAAGTTGTGTAGTCTTACAGTAGCAATAATACAACTATGGCTTGGAAGAAAACTCTTTTCCCTTTAAGGGTCGGGAGTGTCAACGTTTGCTTATTTGAATAAAATTTCTTTTTTTTTTTAATAAAACTCAGTAGCTACCTTTACTTAACATGAAATATTTTTAATCAAATATTTATCTAATTTATTTTTAAAAAGTAAGTTTAATAATCATGTTAAATAAAACATGTTTTCCAAATTTATATATACATTTCTTTGTTTTACAAATGATTGTTACATTTATTTACATCAGACTATGGTAGAGTATTCGGCTAGAGTTTCGAAAATAAGTTGATTTGAAATAATTCTCTGATTTAGATAAAAAAGCAAGTTTACTAATTATGTTAAACCAGACAGGTTTTCCGAATTTTTATATATTCATTTTTTTTTTAATACAAACGATTGTTCTCATTTATTTACGGCAGATTACGGTAGAGTATTCGGCTAGAAACCTGACGGTTCCTGATTCGATACTGGCCCTCGCCAACTCAGAATATGAGTAGCTCAGGGATCTGTATAGTAAAGTGAGGAGCTGATGGTAGGTGTGACGCTCCACCTCAGATGCAAAGAAAACAATCTCCTTGGTCTAGCCCTAGTGAATAGAGGATAGACTCCTTGGCTGTCTGGCTAATACCGACTTCAGGACGACGACTTTACTTTTTTTTTTAATTACTGGAGCAAATAAAATAGAACGGTGACGTCAACTATTATTTTTTCTTAAAAAAACAACAACAAAAACCCCAAAAAACAGCGTGCTTAAATTAGGAATTAATACGGATATAAGAGTCGCTGCAGAAACACAAAAAAGAAACGGAATATGTTGGATTGAGAGTAAACTAATTTAATAAAAAAGAAATATGCCCAGATAATTTAAAAAAAAAAAGTAAATACTTATGTTCTTAAAAGTATAAGTAAATGAAATTATTAATGAGACAATACTATTCGATAGTTTGGAAGGATAGAATTGAATTTTTGTTTTGTATTATAAACTGTAAAAAAGAAATATATATATATTTAAAAAACCTAAGTTATCATAAAAGGAGCATTACGTTTCTTCCTTCAATATGGCCTAAACTGATCACGTGACGTATTTTGATCGTACCTATTGTACAATTGCGATACCATAAAATCAAACATAAAAAAATTAAAATGGCCTGACATTTTTTATTGAAATATCAAAGAATATTCAAGTCGTCAGATTTTTTTATTTTTTTTTATTTATGTCTGTTTAATGTATGGCTTTTGGTTAAAATAAAAAAGCTTATCTAAATATATTTTTTTTATTTGTTTGAAATGAATATAAAATAAAATCAAAATCTGAAAAAAAAATTCATCAGATTGAAGGCATTTTTATAGACAAATTATTTTTTAGTGGTTTTAAGGCGTTAAATTAAGCCATATTTTTATCGACAAGTAAATGTAAATATTTTTGTAAATACCCCTACCCCGCCCTTTAAAGTATTTCAAAGTAGGAGGAGGGTTTAAATATTTACATTTACTTGTCGGAAAAAGACTGGAGGGAGTAAAATATCGCGCTAACTTTTCAGAAAAACCCTTTAAGCGCTTTTTTTCAGTAGGCACAGCATCAGATGGGGACTATATCCGTAGGTGGGATTGTTCTATCACAGCCTCGACTTCTTTACAGCGGGAGATCGGGACGCAATTCTGTGAATAGCACTGTATATAACCCCCACCAATATTTTGCATCACCCAAAAAATTTAAAATATTATTTGAATGATAAAAAAAAATCAAAGTTTTGAAATAAAATAACAGATGCATTATAAAATCCATTCATTGATAAATCAACATTGAACATTTTATTAAAATCAGATAATTCCCAGATTTTTGTTAATTTTTAATCGGGTTGGGGTAAGTAGATGTGTTTTGCAAAATAGGGATATTTTGCAGTGCCTAGTATAGAATGTATTAAAGATAAATTACATGTGTAATATTTTGCATTTTTTAAGTCATCCTCATGTTACTACTTTTTGACTTAGACAAAAAAAGGTACATATCGCATAAATGCGCCCTGGCCTCCTATTTTAAAACACTAAGCTGTGCCAGCAGAAAATTCGACGTGTGGACTCCCTAGTTGTTTAATGGCGTTTTTTATGAAACGTTAATAGGATAATAAACTGATTATTTAAGCGACCCCCCCACCAAGTTTTCTCGATAAGTAAATATATTACCACCGTCAAATTTAATATTTTTTAGCGGTTTGAAAGCGTTTTTATAGACTAATTTCTTTTAGTGGTTTGAAGCCGATAAAAGTAACCCACCCCCAGGGGTTTTTTTTATCAAAAAGTAAATGCAAATATTTTACCCACTCCCATTTAAAATGTCTTTGTATTTTATTCAAAACAAATGTAAATATTTTAAGTAAATATGACCGAGTTTCGAAAATAAAAATATATCATTGAACAAAATCAAATAGAAAATATTTACATTTACTTGTCGAGTAAAGACATGGGGGGGGGGGGACATAACGCTTTCATATCACATTAATTACTCGGGACAACCGCCTTAAAACAGCTAGGGAGTTAAGTAGCATGGGTTGGATTTTCAGCAAACACAGCATAGCGTTTTTTAGAGGAAAGAATAAACAAGAAAAAAAACCATGGCTCGCACAACAGAGTTAAACACAAAATTTGACTACAGTGTAGTTATGATACAACACTATCCAATATTCCTTCCCTTTTTTGGATGATCGGTTTGATTTTATGGCATGTCAACCCTTGTTGGGTTATTCTATGCTGAAGACATTTTGTTTTATTTATTCTTGATAGGTATTCAACATTTTTTTTAATCAATTTTTTAAACACATTTTTTAAACTTATTTTTCTATTTGATCCATAGATGGGATCCTAACAGGTCTATCACTTCAGGGTCAGAGTGGACCTGGGAGTAATGGTGTTGAAGGAGTACTCCAAAGCTCTAGAATTGGAACTTCACCATCAGATAGAGATTAAAGTGATACCCAGGACATTAAGACCCTCAGCCACCACCCTCTAATACATATATGATAAAATAAGGGTTGGGGGCTTGCCATAAGGGTAATAGGGTTACAAAAATGAAGTATCTGATAGTATAAATTCAATATGATACAACACACTATTTAATATTCCCTTCCCCTTTTTATCAAATACAATATGATTGTTGATTATATATATATATATATATATATATATATATGTGTGTGTGTGTGTGTGTGTGTGTGTGTATGGGTATAGATGTGTGTGTGTGTTGACAAATATGTCTATATTATTTACCCAGATATATCTGAATTAAGAAATACTATGCAATTACACACACAAATACACACACAACACAGATTCCCATGACTGTCCCTCGCTACCTGACCCCATTGGCCATTGCTCCCAGGAGGTCATCCACTCAGCATCTAGTATCCGGACAGTATTTTCAGCCCACACTCACCACATCAAAATCAAAATCAATAATATATATATATATATATATATATATATATATATATATATATATATTAAAATAATGTAATCTAGAGCTTTTTCAAACAACATTTCATTGGGAATTTTGAAAAATAATCGTAATGAAAAAGAGAACGAGCAGAAATAAGCGAACGCGATGTGCCGATGCAAAAAGTGAAAAATGAGTGAGTCCGTGTGTACATGTTCATGTGAAAAACGTTTGTTCCCGCTTCTCTGTCTAGGAGGTTTTATTTATCTTACGTATGTGGTTTGTGTTATAGAAGTCAAGTGACAGCAAGTTATCATTTAAGAGCCCGTTTTGTCTTAATAATCTTTTTTTTTTTTTTTGCTAACGTTCAAGTCTACGTGTTAGTTTTCTTATGTCACGGTCTAAATGGTAGATGATTAGATTTGATAATAACTCAACTTTTGTCAAGGTTGACACTCAGTGTAACAGCTCTTTATTGTTACTACTGCTCTGGCAGTAAGATTATTTTTAAGTATTCATGTACCTATTTTTATCTTCTTTTTTTTTCAACAATATATTTTTTTCAAGGGCATAAGTGAACACAAACAATCCCAGTGAAAATTTAACTTATTTTGATTTACCATTTCAGTAATTTAGTATACTTTCCTATACCTTACTATATATATATATATATATATTATATATATATATATATATATATATATATATATATATATATATACCTAATATACCCCAAACTAGTCTGACCAAACTATATACCCATGACTTACTATAACCTAAACTAGCTAACCTCTATATACCCATACCTACTAAATACCCAAAACCAGTCTTATCTACTATATACCCATACCTATTTTTATACCCAAATAGTATCCTGAGTCCCATGGCATAGTGGCTAATTGTGCTGGACTGCAACATTGTAGCAAGTGAGTTCTAACTCCAGTCACCCTATTACATTCACTTTTGCACTTTACCTTTGGGAAAGGTATGGACCCTCTCATCCCTCCAGCTAGATGATATGCCTCGTAATTTGCCAAGCGCTTTCGACCACGTCCATGATCGTCTTCAGTGGGATTTTTTGTTATATTTAGGGGTTTTCTTTAGGGGATGGGTATCTGCGTGGCTTATGCAGTTCAAAGGGTTTATCTATTTGTTTCTTTACTTTTATTTATTTATTCATTTTTTTTTGTTGCTGCGTGGTTTATTCATTTAGGAAGGGTTCTTATTTGTGGGGTTGAAATGGTTAGTCATAAAAAATATATTCCGGGGATATTCAAACAAACATGCTTAAATAATTACATTTACACAAAAAATGTAACGTGTTTAGGTGTTAGTACGCGTGACATTCAAACGAGATAATTGTTTTTCTCTTACGCTCGAGAATTAAAATAGAGTATAACGTATGGTATTAATCAGGGTCAGGTGGTAGATAGATATGTCTATATCTATGTTTGAAACTAATTCCTTTCTTTGTTAAGCAATAATATATATATATATATATATATATATATAATATATATATTATTATATATATATATATGGTAGAAATGTAGGAGGTTAATCCGACAGTATGTGGAGAAAAGTAGACAAACACGGGATGTTGTGGAAACTT
>CM042159.1:1844553-1864553 GCA_023376005.1 Doryteuthis pealeii | reverse complement strand
AGATTAAATCATGAATGTGTCACAGCCAAGAGATACAAACATGACGGTCTACACTTGGAAACGCATAAAATTAGCTCATCAGTTTAAGCTAAAAAAAAACCCACATTTCTTGAGGAGTATATCAGTAATTCCGTACTTTGATTTATTTGTTTGTTGTGCCTCCTTGGACATCTCCATTTTGTACTATCTTTTTACATCAACCTAAAAAAAAAAAAAAAAAAGAACAAAAGTAATCTTTTCACAGAGAAAATACACTAGGTAATCCTTAACTTGTTCCTCGTAAATTCCTACCATAGAATAAACTGAACCCTCATTTTATGTCCGTGATTTTGCAATAAATGTTTTACAATACTAAATATATATTCTTTATTTGTTAAAGAATAAAGAATAAAGAAAATATATTTAGTATTGTAAAATAACGGGTGCAAGAAAAATAAAACAAGGTAAGGATTACCAGTACACTATTAATAGAAGGGGTCCCATTGTGTTGTAATGGTTAGCAAGCTACTCCCACATATCAATTACTACTGAAAAGCTACTTAGATTCTTCTGGAAGCCACATACATGCGACCTCTGTTACATTTCACTTGTGAGGAACGGGTTGAGTAAATAAATATTGTTGTGGGTTTTAAGGGTCAAAAATAAGACAAACGACTCGCAACGATGTATACAAATGTATTGAACAAAAGGAGTATAAATTTACAGCAAAGAAAGTGGAGATTGCGTCCGACCAATACAGTTACGAGCTGACTCACATTTGCTTCGTGTCAAGCCACAATTGTTCCTATTACTTATAGTAGCCGTCGGCTCATTCCATTTATGTCAATAGGTTATATCACCTATAACACATATGGCGTTCAGTCATGGTGTAATGGCTAGCAAGCTAGTCTCGCATAATTGCGACCTTGTAGCACGTCATAACAGTGGCGAACGGGTTGGGTAAATACCTTCACTATTAATAGAATATTTAGTAATTCATCCGATAGTTCCTCCCTCAAAAAACAAAAAAACAAAAAAAACACTCTTAAATTCTTTTACCATTTTTCTGAAATCATCGAAATCACTTTTGTTTTTTTCTAGACTCTTATTATTTTCTAGGAATAAATATGATGAACTATAAAATCAGTTATTTGAAAATAAAACACCAAAAATACAATTGAAACTGAGTACTAAGTAATTCAACATGTGAAAAATATACAAGATTATAAAGATGAGAAAGTAGTCAGACATTTGTATGCCATTGGATTATAGTGACATACACTTGTACGATAAATATGCTATTCTTTGGGTCTACATCATGACAACCCAGTGACAAGCATAGCAAGATAAATGGTGACTATGCAAACTGCAGGACTTATTTTCAGACTACCTTTCTTTAGACTTTTTACTGTCAAAGGATTCCTAAAAGTCAACAGTGGTTTCTTTCTGGAACTTTATTCTTCAGTTTTGATTTTGGAATTAACTTTTCCTAGAAGACTTTCCTTCATTATGGCTTTTTCATTAAACTGGAGCCGATTCCCCACCATAGAAATCCTCGATATACACATAACGTACAAAATAAGTTGAAAGAATCCAATTAGTTAATAGACTTACTGGACCATATGACCTTTAGGCGCCCCTTTTGCGATCTTGATTCATAAGGACATTTTTTTCATTTACACCGTCAAAATCGGGTTGCTTGTTAAAGTTAGGGGTTAGGGTTAGGGTTAGGTTAGGGTTAGGGTTAGTTTATAATTTAAAAAATTCTAAAAATTGTTTGTTAACAAACAACCGGATTTTGACGTATAAATGAAAAAAATGTCCTTATGAATCAAGATCATAAAAGGGGTGCCTAAAGGTCATATGGTCCGACTTACTTTTGACATCTGCATTGACAGTAAGTTTCCAGTTCGAGGAGAAATATATTTACAATAAACAGAAATTTGATTAATCATTTTGTAAATTTCAATTAGATCACACCCTCTCTTTCTTTCTAGTAAAGTAGTTAATCCTATTTTTTTTCAATCTATCAATGTAACTGTGAACTTGAACTTTTTATTGGTTTTGTCACTCTTTTTTCCTTGCCCTCAAATCTCACTATTACACTTACATATCCATATCTAGACACTGGAGCCGAACCCGAGTACAATATTCGATATGTCTTATTAGGGTGTTATATATGCTTAAAATATCATTTCCACTCGTTGTTTATGTGTGTGTGTGTGCACGATATTTATTTACTGACTTCAAAGAGAACCATTACTATGTGAAAACAAATATTTTAATTTATTGACTTCGTTATTTATATACTCGATTGTTTATTATCTATTCATTAAGTACCACTACTATTCTTCTACAAGGATGATTTTGGCATTAAATAACCCACGACTGTTGACATGCCATTAAACAAAGAAAACTAACCAAACCAACGCCCTATCTATCTTCAACTTTTACCACACTAATCCCAGCTCTTACACATTAACAAAGTTTTAAATACCGCTGGATATTACTTTCCACATCCCTTGAATCACTTACGCATACACACGAATACATACAAAAGGTATATCTTCCTATGACTTTTGATGTTTAAGAGATTGCTTATGTTTTGTTGGAAATTTATCACGGTAAAGGCGACCATGCTTCCCCGGTCATTAGCAAGCCTCTGTAGATCCCACGGGGTCGGTTATGAAAGCAAGTCACCAACATATTTCCTCTTTTCTTCTTACGACTTTTGGTATGACAACAATGTACGTGGGGCTGCTAGGATTCAACAAGCCCACGACGGTCTGAACTATCTGCTTCTCATACCACACAAGCTTCTGTCTTGTCAGTGGTCCCACGATATGTATTGCCAAGTCAAGCAGTATTGCATCGCATACCCATGAAGGTTGATGAATGTCTGCTACTTCCACCCGTTAGGAACATAGAGCCTTCGGCTAAGAAACTGCTACAAACAACCCATTAACATTCGGACGGTACAGAGAACTTTGTTACCAAGAGGAATTGATAGCCACAAACCATTTCCAATTGCAGGCAATATTTCTGCAATCCACCTAATAACCCTTAACTTCTCTGAACTTCCCTTCTTACCAGTCGTCCTTGTTCGACCTAAACTGAACTGTTTGAACTCAACAAACAAAAAACCTCCTCATTTGGAATTGTAACATTTATATGCTGTATATATACCATTTGTGGGAATGGAGGCCCGTGGTCGAATGGTTAGAGTCGTGGGAAATGGACTCGTCGACCCGAGTTCAATTCCTGGACGAAGCTGTTTGAATTTCACATTGCGTATGAATCCAATACTTCCCCCAGTTATGGGCAAATAGCAGGGCAGACTGGGCTCTTTATCCATGGCTAGGTAATCAGTCTAAGAGAAGGAAAACTGAATTCAAACATGTTAAACTCCGCTTAAGAAATTGACCTTGTGTCGCATCCTGCCCGTGCGGAGGCGTTGGTAAATATATATACCTCTTTGTATATTTTGCCGTACATGAATGTTTTTTCGTAGTAAATATATTGGTCTTCCTAACTTGTCTTTCAAACCTCACTGTACATCTTTTCTCTGCTACCTATAGTAATTTATGTTTTTTCCTACATTTAGGTGTTTAAATTACATTTATTAATTTTCATAGAAAATTGAATATTTTCTATGAATAAGATATTCATAGAAAATATTCAATATGTTTAATTGTTAATACCATTTTTTTTATTACTTCTTACATGTTACTAACATTGAGCTGATTTGCATCTACAAGGTCTAACCCCCAAATCCATTAATCTCTTCACAACTACAAGAATGTTTTTCGGAGTTACTTTTCAAACCATTTTGTTCTGGCTGTTAGTCACAAACTTATCCAAGTAGATTTCTAAGAAAGCAAAGATTAGAGATGGATGCATTGGATATTATTCTGGATGTGCTTCAGAATACCGAATAAGCGTTTTTCTATCAAATGCGTCACAACATACCAGTGGAAAAGCGGTGTGGTAAGGATTATTGCATTAAGAATGTAGACAGAGAAAGAACAAGAAAAACGAAAAGAGAAAAGAAAGAAAACGCGTTCGATTTAGACAAAGAATAGAAATACAAAAGGAAGTTTTAAAATGAGACTGATAAGAGAAAGATAAATGATGGCGAGGAATATGAAAAAGAGAAGAAAAAAATGATGCAAAGAAATAAAAAAAAAGGAGACGAAATAAGATCAGATGAAGACGAGTAAAAAAAAAAAAAAATAAAAAGGGAAGTGACGTTAACGGAAAGAGTGGGAGTTAAAACTGAGCCTCTTTTTGACAATAAGAGCTGCCGGAAGTTTTCGAAGAGAGACACGGAAGTCGATACGAATTGAGGTTAGTGGGGGTGGGGGAAGACATTCTCATTTTGATTTTTTAATAAAATAGAAAAAAATTGAGGAAAAAGAAAAAAAACAACAAAAGGTGTGAAGCCTGGATGAAGCTAAGAAGGAATTGTTAGATAAGGAGTCAAGGTCATTTACAGTTCATTTTATTACTATCGCTATTAAAAGACTAAAATCAATACTACTAATACTACTACTAATAATAATAATTATACTACTACTACTACTACTACTACTACTACTACTAATAATAATAATAATAATAATAATAATAATAACAATATCTCATCAAGGAATAAACACCAGGGCTGTTCTTCTTGTAAAATGGACAAGAAAGGAGCTCCGTCAGATGGGCCAAAGGACAAGGAAGCTTATGATCATGCACAAGGCATTACACCCGAGAGACGACATAAACAGACTATATGTGCCATGAAAAGAAGGGGGGAATCTCACCAACATTGAAGATAGTGTAGTTACGACAATCTGGGCACTTGACGAATACACTAATAAAAGTAAGGAAAGACTAATTGCAGCAGTCAGGAAAAGCAATTGCAACATACTGACAAGAAGAAATACATAAAAAACTAAACAAATTTAAAAAATCAAAAAACAGAAATGGGGGGAAAACAACTATCTGGGTACTTCAAGCGCCAAACTCAAGAGACATCACATCAGAAGACTTGAACATGGCTAAGAAGAGAAAACCTCATGAGAGAAATTGAATCTCTTATAATCACAGCACAAGAGAATGCCATAATAAAACAAAATATATCAAGACAAAATTAAAGAAAAAATTAGAGACCTGAGGAGACCTGCCGTCACTCAGCCTCCAGTGAACCACCGGCTACAGCACGTGTGAAAAATCCGATAAACCAGAATATGTTTTTGAAAATGAAATGCATACAATTCTCTGGAAATTTGAGTTAAAGACAAATCACCTCATACCAGCCAGAAGACTAGACCTAGTATTGATTAATAATAAAAAAAAGAACTTGTCAACTGGTAGATTATGCAGTCCCAGCAAAAACAGGATGAAGATAAAAAAAAAAGATAGACAAATACCTGCACCTTCCCAGAGAATTGAAAAAAAAAACCAACCGTGGAATATGAGGATTGAAGGGATACCAATTGTAATTAGTGCACTTGGGATGGCCCCAAAGAGTATTGAGGAATTGGGAATCAAAGGAGGAACTGTGTCCGTCCATTTAGCATCATGGTCAAGATCGGCTAGAATAATCAGAAGGATCCTTAAGACATGTGGAGACTTGCTGTCAGTCAGAACATCAGCTTAAACCAGTGTGAAAAACTCACAAGGAGTGAAATAATAATAATAATAATAATAATAATAATAATAATAATAATAATAATAACTTAGTGATAATTCTGAAGAAATAATGAACTTGTCATCTATTGGGTGTTGCCGTTCCAGTGGAGAGTAAAATGAAAAAAATGCGACAAGATAGACAAATACAGGGATTTTGCTAGAGGTCTGAAAAAGCTGTCGGACATAAAAGAACGGTGATGCCAAGTGTAGGTAGTGCCTTTGGAACGGTCATCAAAGACCTGGAAAAGAGTCTGTGGGAACTGAGTTTCAGAGTAAGAACCGAGACCTACCTTGGCCCCAACGCTCGTAGGATCTACTAGAATACGTAGAATCCAGGAGACCCGAAGAGACTTGAAAACCAATTGTTAAAACTGATATGAAAAACTAGAATACAGTGAAAACAATAAAGACAGCAATAATAACAATAATAATAATACTATTACCATTAATAATAGCAAGTACAGAATGTGTGGAGACATAGACGAAACGGTTAATCATATAATAAGCGAATGCAGCAAACTATCACAAAGAGAGTACAAGACTAGGCACGACTCTGTGGGAAAGGTAATCCACGGGGAATTGTGAAAGAAATCCAATTTTCACCATACAACAAATGGTATATGCATAAGCATGTTCCTGTCCTGGAGAATGAGACGCATAAAATTATCTGGGACTTCGAGGTACAGACGGATCACCTAATCCCGGCCAGGATACCAGACCTTGTATTCATCGACAAGAAGTGAACCTGTCATCTCGTAGACTTTGCCGTCCCGGCCGACCACCGAGTGAAAGTGAAAGAAAGCGAAAAGATAGACAAATACTTTGCCAGAAAACTGATGAAAATGTGTAACATGAACTTGAAACGGTCCCCAAAGATCTGGAAAAGAATTTGGGTGAATTGGAAATCAAAGGAAGAATTGTGACTATCCAAACTACAGCACTGTTGGGATCGGCTAGAATACTCAAAGAGTCCAGGAGACCTGAGGAGACTTGCTGTCACTCAGCCTCCTGTGAACCAGCAGCTACGGCAGGTGTGAAATAATAATAATAATAATAATAATAATAATAATAATAATAGAAGAAGAAGAAGAAGAAGAAGAAGAAGAAGAAGAAGAAGAAGAAGAAGAAGAAGAAGAAGAAGAAGAAGAACCATTAAAAATAAAGACTGAAATTTTTCTCTCTCCTTTTCTGAAAATTCGTGGTTCACTACATAATTTGCAAAAACATTAGAATATTTATTTTTCTTTATAGAAATATAAAAAGAATTTTAGACAAATATAGCAACACATCATAGAAAGAAAAAAAATGATTAGATCAAATAAGAAGACTTAAAAAAAAACAACTAAATCCCCAAGAAAAAAAAACTTTAATAAAGAAAATAGAAAATGAATGTATTCGTTGGTATTTTTGCTGTCAGAACATCAGATCAAGAGGTCATATCTCTGTTTGCACAAAAGATGGGAAGATTGGGAGTAGTGGTCGTGGGGTGGGGTTAGATATCGATTCATCAGTTCCCTACTTTCAATTCGATTCGACTCTTTTATAATTCCTTTCTATCTAATTGCAATTCTCTCTACCCTATACCATCGCCTCTATTTTACCAAATTTAATACCATTCAAACATTTTCATCTTTATCACATCGATTTTTGTACGTCCCTACCAATTACATTGAAATGTTAAACTTTATTCTCGTTGCCTCTGACCCTTTCATCAAATAGACCTTTAATTCTATTGTTATTTTATGAATATACTAGCAGGGATATCCCGCATTGCCCGTCTGTGTAAAAAATAGCTTAAAATGATGAGACAATTAAAATAAACCGACCTGTCGCTGGGGCTTATAAGAGCTAACACTGTCATAGTTTGTTGATATGTCGACATTTAGAAATCAATTCACTGTTTATTTTCACCAAGTTATTATTTTTGAAATATTAGTGAATTCAACATTTCTAAGACACAAACTTTCGCTCTCTCTCTCTCTCTCTCTCTCTCTCTCTATATATATATATATATATATATATATATATATATATATATATATATACTAATGATTTGAAAGCAATTACAATGTGTATAAAAAGTAAAAACAAGAAGATGTTATTTTTGTCAAAAATTGGTAGGATTAGATAGGAATACTTGATAGTATATAATTGCGTGCAAACAAATGATCATAAAAATGCAATTTAAAAGAAAAAGGAATAGCACATTAGTTGGGTTTATTTTCTTTGTTTAATGACATATCAACCTTTGTGGGTTATTTAATACCAAATTCACCCTTTTAAAAGACCATTTGTCGTACTCTTTAACTCATAGCTGGGAATAGAACATTGAAAATAAATTAATGATTACAATGAAACATTGATAAATAAAACCAATTTTGAGTTTAAATAATCCATAAGAAATTTATTGGCCGACTATTAGAGCAATCTACGGTGAGAATAAATGTTATACTGGCAAACGAGAAAACAGTGTTCAATTTTTCAAAAGTTACCACGGACAACAAAAAAAGAGTCGGACTAAACATGGCTCATTAAAGGGTAACGTTACACACTGAAAAACGCTTTTTAAAGCCCTACATTATCCTAATTACTTTAAATAAAAGAAAAGTTATGCAAATATACTGGGATAAAGAAGAAGAATTTGAAACACTATCCGAAATATTAAATGCATAATTATTAGGTAAATGACAGGTGATATTTAATGTTTATATATATATTTACTTTATCGTTAATTGTTTTAATTTAGTTGTTTCATCCGTATATGGCCACTTGCCCCCCATCTCTCAAACCATACGAGTAAGACGGACTAGGCATGCGGGACTACTGCTGGAGAAGCAAGGACGAGCTCATAAGCGACATACTCCTGTGGTAGCCAAAACATGGGCATGCTAGTATGGGCCGCCCAGCCAGGACCTATATTGACCAACTATGTGAGGATGCTGGATGCTGCGCTGAGGAGCTGCCGGGGGGCAATGAATGATAGAGAGGGTTGGCGTGAGATTGTCATGGATGTCCGTGCTACTTGCGCGATATGATGATGATGATGATGATGATGATACATACATACATACATACATACATACATACATTCCGTCACTTGTTCGCTCGCTCGTTCCGTACCTTCCTTTACACACGTGTCTGTGGATGACTGATATATATATATATATATATATATATATATATATATAATAGAAAAACACGAATCATTCCAAAAAGATGAATTTATTCTTTATAGTGAAGTCGACGTCACAACATTTCGGCTTTTTTAACAAATCTTCATCAGGACTTGAGATAGGAGAAATGTTATGTGGTTAACGTTGATGACTTTCAAAAAATGGAAGAATGTTTGGTTGTGTATGAATAAAGGACCGTAACCGCTTTCGGCATAGCGTTATTTCTAGTCTCCGTGAAGATCTACTCAAGAAACGGTAAAAAGTGTGGAGTGCTTCATGAGGGTTCATAGATATGAGACGAAAAGAATCTAAATTAACTGAAAATATAATCATTAAATAATAATGAGTGAGGTTTAATGTTCAATGCAAGATGTATGCCAATATAGAGTAGAGGGTCTAATCTGTTTCATGTAGTGTTATATTACTTCGACTCAGTTGCGTTAAGATCGCAGGGCTGGCTCTTCGCTCCACGGAACGTCTCATTGTTTATTTCTTTCTTTCTGCACTAAAATTCGCGCTGCAGTTTACCTATGCACACATACACTTACACAAATACATATAAAATAAAAAGTTATGCGGTACTGTGATTTTCTGTCTCGTCTGCAACTAGCAATGTGGTGAAGTGCACGATTAGGCGCGTTTATTTTTACAAGTGAGAAAAGATAAAAAAAGTAAATTCTTATATATTTATTTTTGGTTGGCATCCTTCCGTCTACTAAAGACGATGGAGCAGTGTCAAAGTTTTTTCCCTTTCTTCTTATTTATTTTTTAATTGCGCAAATTATACACAGAATCTAAAAAAAGTAAAATTTGTAAAAATAAGCCATAGATTTATATATATATATATATATATATATATATATATATATAATGATATACTTGACACACACACACACACACACACACACACACACACACACACAAACCCACACACAGACACACTGACGCCCAAATAAAAAAACGATCAATCTACACACATTGCCATACACACGCTCTCTCTCTTTCTGCCCCCCCTCTCTCTCTCTCTCTCTCTTTCTCACATACACATACACACAACGTAAAACATATTCGACTTCAAAACCGTTTATCCTAAGCGTCTCATAAACTTTCCGGGAACGCTGACTTTCCATTTAAAACAGTGTAAACAAACCGATAACAGCTACCTTATTATCCTGTGATAACATTTTTACTTTTCTTTATATCAACAAAGGCCCTGAAGAAGATCTACTAAACAGATTGAAACACTGCAGCGTTGGCTGAATAAATACCACTCATTTTATTTGAACCTGTGTTTTTTCAAATTTTTCACTATATTACACACCGTCGGATTCACTTCCATTTTCTCTTCACATATATACTTATACACAGGCATGAGAAAGGCATGAATCCATCTCTTTTTCTAAAGATTAGATGAGTAGTTGGACACACTGAATTCTGTACGTTTGGTCGGGCAACAGGTTTCGAAGAAGGAAAAGTCTGTATTCGAAACCAGTACCAAGAGTCCCTAAGGCAGTTAGATTTGTTCAACCTCGTTCTGGCAACTCTTGCGGCGACACAAAAGTCAAGTTATAGAGCACTTCGCCCTTCCCTTGTACAATATCGGTGTCTTGGATATGGGAAGACCAGCTGCATGGTTAACTGGCAACCTTCCACACTATCCTACCCACACGAGGCCAGGGATCCGGTGGCAAATCAATAATCTGTCGAGACTGACGGATACAATAAACATTCGAAACGACCCCCTGGATGTTTATTTTTCAGAGTAAAAATGTTACCGGAGTAAAATGTCTAAAGAAATTGTTTTTTTGTTCTCTATCTCTCTCTCTCTCTCTCTCTCTCTCTCTCTCTATATATATATATATATATATATATATATATATATATATATATATATATATATATATAACTGTCTATCCCGCCTATTCGTAATTATGTTTATCTATCTATCTATCTATCTATTTATCTATCTCAGTCTATTCATATCTATATTGCTGTCTTTGTATTTTCACATATATTTATATATATATTTCAGTCTGTTCAGATGCTATATCTATCTATCACTTTATGCATATATATATATATATATATATATATATATATATAATATATATATTGTCTGTTGATATAATATATATCTATTTATCTATCTCATTATGTTCATATACCTATATCTTAGTCTGTTCTCTACTCACTCATCTCTCTCTCTCTCTCTCTCTCTCTCTCTCTCTCTCTCTCTCTCTATCTATCTATCTATCTATCTATCTATGTCTATCCATATCGACCTATTGATACACGCACACACGCGCGCATATATATATATATATATATATATATATATATAATATAGAGAGAGAGAGAGAGAGAGAGAGAGATATGTGTATATATATATGTCTATCCATATTAATCTCTCTCTCTCTCTCTCTCTCTATATATATATATATATATATATATATTATATATATAGATATATATACCCTGTCTACGAGCGAGTCACTTTCTTTAATTTGTTTTCAGCTTTATTAAAAACCTCTTTCTTGACTGCCTGTCTTTTGCAAATAGATCGAGTTCCATCTTTTATTCTCTTAAGCGCAACTACCGACCGAGTCGTTTCCAAATTAAAAAGAAAAAAAGAAACCGCTCAAGTTTTAGACGAAGTCAAGAGGCAACGACTTTCGAAATCACTTAAACACCATGGGACACAAGTAAGTTTGCTGGCAACACAATGATTCATTTTGGAGCTTTTCTTATTGTCTCAACTCCGCCACCATTTTCTCATGTTTTTTCCCACCTTCAAGTTCAAATTCAAACCAATATCTCTTATTATAATGGAGATTCTGTGCGTTTCCGTCTGTAACCGAAACTATATCACTACTCAAGTCACAATTCCCTTAGTTATTTACGTCACATTCTTCTTGATTTTATTTCTTATTTAAACCTCAATTATTAATAAAATTGTTTTGCATTATCAATACTTTTCACCATATCTACATAATAGCATGCACTTGTATTTATATATACATCACAATAGCAGTTTACAGTGTGAATGGGAAGGTTAATTTGCATATTGATGTTAAAAATTTGATTTTAATAAATATTTGATTAGTATTATTGATTTCTAATTGTTTGGTTTCATATTAATGAATAAGAGCAAAAATCTCGGTTATAAATCTTAAAAGAAATCCATTAACAAGAAGAAATAACTGTAATTTTATTCTTTACTTCCTATTTTAACTAAATAGTTAAATTAAGAAAATTTAGCAATCAAGAACGGGATTGATGGAAGAGTAAGTTTCATTTGTCCTATTTTTTGAATCTTTTTATCTGCATTCTTATTTAGTTTCATTAGCCTTTCTAATTTAATATAATACTTTATTACATTAAAACTTAAATACTTGCACCCGGAGTGGGCATATATTTGATAGTTTAACAAAGTTTCTAGCATTTCGAAATAGAAATGTTCACACCGACCTATACACACTCACAGGAATGCACTACCACACACACGCCTACAAACAATAAACCCTATTCTCTAATTTAGGCATAAAATAATCCAAGACAGTTTGACCGTTAAATTAATCAATTTGCAAACTTACTATGGTTCCATAGAAAGTGACACAAGATCAATTTCTAAAGTGGATTTAAACAGGTCTGAATTTGGAGTTTTTCTTGTTCTAGATCGGTGTCCGTACCAAGGTTAACGAGCACAGTCTGTCCTACTATTTGCCCATTGCTGGAGCGAGAATAGTTGGATACGTACTTTTCCCAAGTGTAATACTACTAACTGAATCTTAGTCGGTTCTTTACTCTATATGTTTCTATCTCTCTCTCTCTCTATATATACATATATATATATATATATATATATATATATATTTAGTAAATGAAGAAAAAACTCTAACCTTGCTTCATTACAATAATTTATTTCAACCGTATTAATACGGTATCTTCAGGTAATCACAAGAACATGAAGCAAGTTTAGAGTTTTTTCTTCATTTACTAAATATCTTGCTATGTCCTTTACTCACTGGTATTAGGCACATTGAGCTCTCCTTATAGTCTACCTGCATCAGCTTGGTTAAACCACACATGGAAAGACCCTAACTACGGAAAAAAACTATATATATATTGTTATATCTATCTATCTGTCTCGGTACATATCTAAATTGTATCTTTTGCTCATCTGCCTCAGCGATGAGTTTTAATACTTTGCAAATGAATTGCACACTTGCAGTGTTTATAGTAGCGAAGATTGTATAAGTGTCAGTCAGAGTTTTTTGAAGGATGATAAAATAATAATGTTGCACCAGTGTGCCACATATTCTCCAAACAACACTTTTCAGTTTCTCTGAATTTTTGAGATGAGACTTGATAATTTGGATAATTTGGATTATTCGGACTATTATCCTCACTTTATTGTTATTTTAAGGGCCAATTTAGCTCAGTCGTTAGAGCATTCGGCTAGAAACCACAAGGTTCCTAGTTCGATATCGATCACCGCCAACTCAGCGTAAGAGTAGCAGTGTTCTGTGCGGTAAAGTAAGGTGCTGATGGTAGGTGTGGCGCTCCACCTCAGATGCAAAAACAATCTCCTTGGTCTAGCGCTATTGAAAAGGGGATAGACTCCCTCGCGGATTGGCTGATACGGACTTTAGGCCATCCCGATTACTTTACTTACTTACTTTTTACTTATTGTACATAACGTTTTGGTCGATGTGCCCTCCGGCCTTCTTCAGGTATTTCGGGGAACCTTCTTGAACACGGGAATCTCCTCCTTAAACTTGGGAATCTTCTCTTCGAAATCGAGAACCCTCTTGACAAACTCTGGAGCCTTCATGTTGTAAGAACAGTCTACCCCCGTGGATTGAAAAATGGGTTAGGTTCGTAATTCTGTGAAGGCTCCCGATTACGACATAAAGGGTCCAGAGTTCGACAAGAAGGTTCCGAGTTCGAAAAGCTTCCTGAGTTCGACAAGAAATACCTAAAGAAGGCCGGAGGGCACATCGGCTTCAACGATGTGTAGATAACAATAAAGATAAGGACAATCCAAATAATGCAAACACTCTTCAGGTTTTTGAATTCAGATATTATCCTTCTCCTAGACCGGATGCCTACCAAGGCTAGAGAACCTAGTCATCGTATAGAGAAGGAAAACTCTGATTACAAACCTGTTACACTCCGTTTAAAATTTGACCTTGTGTTGCTTCCTAGTCGAGCGGAGGGGTTGGGTAAATACATATATATGATTTGTTTATTTGGTCCGAAGTTTTAAAAGTAGAAAAATAAAAAGAGTAGTAAAATAATAAAATAAAAAATAAGCTGGGTGAATATCCTCTCGATGGGATTTTTTTCTTTTCTTTTTTTTTGAAATTTTTGCCCGTTCTTGTTGGTGTTTCAATAACAGGCGTACGCGTAAAATAAGCTGGTAGTGTAAACATCGACCTAGTGACCTGTTTTGTTCGATCTGAGAGTTAAAAGAAAGAAGAAAGAAAGAAAGAAAGAAAGAAAGAAAGAAAACAAAGAGAGAGATATATAGATAGAGAGATAGATGGATAGTTACAGAGAGGGATAGAGAGGGGGGAGAATGAGAGAGAGAGAGAGAGAGAGAGAGAGAGAGAGAGAGAGAGAGAGAATTAGGCTAAAGAGAAAACATCTGAGTGTGTTAGTTTATCTTTTCTTTTTCTTTTTCTTTCTTTCTTTCTTTTCTTTCTTTTCTTTCAGTCCTGGGGTCATGATTTATCTTGTCATCCGATGGAATCTGTTTTTATTTTCATTGCTACACTGCTGCCGTAGGAGGAGGAGGAGGAGGAGGAGGAGGAGGGTTGGACGGGGAGTGGTTAGAGGAGGAGGGGTTGGAAGAAAAGGCGGTGTTGGAGGAGGAGGAGGGGTCGGAGGAGGAGGCTCTCTTGATAATTGATCTGCAATAGAGATTTTCTTGCTTGGAAGCTTAGAATCTATTCGACTGATTAAAGTTATTTACCTAGCATTCAGATATTTGGATAAGGTCTCTCTCTCTCTCTCTCTCTCTCTCTCTCTCTCTCTCTCTCTCTCTCTCTCTCTCTGTAGCAGCCTCTCTCTCCCACTCTTTGCCAGAAGACTAATATACACTATTCATCATCATTCTCATCCTCATCATCATCATCATCCTTTCCCTATCTGTATTATGATCATAAACGATCATAAAAGTCCGCAAGTCACAACCAGTCGATTCGATCCAGAATGTGTACATTTCAAAATGACAAATACTCACAACACACCGGGTGACGTCATGTATTACGTCACAGATATTTGCTAATTATTTTTATTTTGGAATTCACAGACGAAGATGTTTGCATTTCACATGTCACTAATACTTTTGGGAAAGGTATGAATCCAACTTCTCACCCTCCAGCTATAAGCAAATAGTAGGGAGGATTGGGCTTTTAACAATGGCTAGGTAACCAGTCTAGGAGAAAGAAAATTCTAGATTCAAGCCTGGTAAACTCCACTTAAGAAATTGACCTTGTGTCACATCCTGCGGAGGAGGGTTGATAAATATATATTTTGTAATGTAAGAACAAATGAATAAATATGTACGTAGCGTTTTATTTGGTACAGGGTGCACCACTTCATTTGACCCCTCATAAAAAGTAACAGGGCACATTTTATTTACAAGAGATCAGGTACTAAGGTGCCACCGCAATACCTGAAGATTTTGATGTGCCGTGCTTTGTTGACGGTACATCAACATCTTCAGGTACCCTGGCGCAACACCATGAAGCCAAGAGGTGAAGATGAAAGCGTTGGCAACAAAGCACCGGCACACCAACATCTTCATGGACGGCCTTCACATAAGACATCTGTGGTCGAGAATGTTTTTCGAACATTGAACTTCATAGTCACCGGAGATGCTGTAAATTCACGGCACAAGAACTATATAGTCTTCCGAGACTGCAATGCCAATGATACTGCAATACCCAAGTACAAGAGCAGAAATTTCATTTTGAGAGGACAAGTGTACAAAAGAGGCATTGCATCTTTCTTGTTCTACTTTAGTTAGTTCCATTCGCCGACCGATCCATGCCAATAGATACTTTCGTCCGTCGTCTATCGCATTCTGCTTCCATCAAAATACTCCAGGCACAACAATTACGGTCAAATCACGCTGAAAGCACAGGTTACCGATAAATGACCGAAGCTACTGTAAGCAAGCTGGGTCGTTTGTTTATCAAAATGACGTGAATCGGCATTAAATGACCCAAAAGGGTTAACATGCCGTAAAACAAAACAACCGAGCAAACAATCAGGTACTCCATGGTTGTCGACCTACTTAAAATACACTTGTATGAAAAAAAAAAAAAAATAAATAAAAAAACGTTTTTTACAAAATAAAACAAAATCGTCTAGAAAACACACGATGTGAAAAATGGTGTGACCATTCCAAACTTTTTCATTCATATTGCTTTTTTTTGTTTAATTTTGTAAATAAAGTTTTTAGTGGTGTTGTGTTTTTTTTTTCATACGAGGTATTTTAAGTAGATAAACAACCATAGGAGAAAAAAAATAAAAAGTCACCAAAATGAAATTAAAAAAAAAACAATTCAATATTTAAGGAGCGCAGATTATCTTCTGGTTTTCGAAAACTATCAGATTAGTTCCTAAATCTGTAGCGTTTTTGGCTTAACCAGATTCTGGCAAGTTTGCAGATGCAACTCTTAGATGATCGCTTGTCTTTACATTGGGATTCTAAGTAGGTTAAGAAAACGTGCACAGCCTCGAAAAATATTGGTGAAAACTAATTAAGCCTAGGATGGATCGGTCTGTAAATGAGACGAGCTAAGAATAATGAAAACAACATGACCACTTATGTAATCCCCCCCCCAACTCACACCGCCGTTCAGGTTTGGGCCAGACTTTTGTATCCGCCTGTTTTGTAAATAAAATCATGATGAGAGGTCGTTTTATTTCGAGGCGGCTGTAAAAGTGAGTCCAAATTAATAACTCGCTTGTAGGTTGACACAGAATCAGATTAAATGACTGAAATCGTCTAGAAAACAATGTGAAGAAAATGTCTCAGACGATATATCATAATAAATTAAAGTCAATATAGATTTACTGTATGAAACATTTCCGAGTGAACACAGACTTGGGATAGAGAAGGGGGAGATTGTTTCAGCTTATCTGTACGTTTTGGGTGTTGCTTTTATGTAGATACATCCTCTTTGTATTATCAGAGTCACCAAAGGCTCATCAATTATATAATTTCTGCTTGTTGATGCAAAGAGTAGTCTATTTTTGGGACATTCTGGGAAGGGTAGTCTAGTTTATACAGCAAGGTTATTGGTTAGTCATCAAGCTTAGCTTAGATTTGCTACAAGGCCAGAAGTATGGAGCGCCCAATTTCAACAAGAATATGCCTGGTAAGGAATAGGCTTATAGACGAATTTTATGTGAACGTTCGGGCTTTTTGAATTTGAATGTTTTTCACGGTCTTTCATTCGATAATGATAATCTTGATCACCTATTAAAAAAAATGCTAATTTTAAATTTTGCCGTTCAAATTTCTCCAACGGTTGTACCATTTTTAAAAACCTGCATGACGGGATATATTCACCTCAGAACTCTATCTATTCAATTGGATCTGGTATGCGTAAAAACAGTTCGTGGCGGAAGAGCCGGGGTAAGCGGTTCAAAGTAGGCAAAGAGTTAAACAATTTCCAACTGATAATTATTTGTATTCTTGTACATATTTATTTACCAATAATATATATAATAATTACATATATATATATATATATATATATATATAATATATATATATAAGACAATGGAATATTCCAATATTTAGTCACTTTTCTTCTTCTCTTCTTCTTCTTCTTCTTCTTCTTCTTCTTCTTCTTCTTCTTCAATATCCCCGCTATCCGTTATTGACTAGCCTATCTTACCTTATTTTAGAGAGTAAATAAACTGGTCCCAGACTACTTAGGTTTTACTGTTTAGAATAATCGGCAAATCATAACGAAAACTATCTACTTACGACCTCAATTCTTTGCGATCAGTTGCGAATTACTTTATTGTTGGTGCGAACGAACCCTTATTGGATGCACTAATATACCAAACAGTCTATGTTCCAATATACAACACCTCCTCCTCCTCTTCTTCTTCTTCTTCTTCTTCTTCTTCTTCTTCTTCTTCTTCTTCTTCTTCTTCTTTATTATGTTTTTTTCCCGCCACCATGGGTTAAATAGCACCACTACTATTCTTCTACAAGAATGACTCTGACATTAGAGAACACACGAAGTTTATTAGCGCATTAAACAAAGAAACAAAACAAAATATGTTTTTTTTTCTTTTTAGTTTTCTATTCCCCCCTCCTCCCCCACCTCCTCCTTCGCCTCTACTCATCATCATCATCATTATCACCTTTTGTTCTCTATTTTCTTCTTATATTTTCTTTGTATTTATTGCCCCCCCCCTCATAATCGTCGTCTTCGTTTTTTTAATTTTCTTCTTTTTCTGTTCCTCTTTTTGCTCCTCCTGTTTTGCTTTTTTTCTTTCTTTTTTGTTCGTTTGTTTTTGTTTTTTTTTTCGTTTTTTTTTTTTGGGGGGTGTAATTCTAATTTTTCCACTTTGTATTCATTTTCTATTTCTTTTAAAATCCCTTTCTCATTTTCCTTTCCATTCAGACCATTAAGATTCTCATAAATTTCTTTCTGTTTCTTTCTCACTCATTCTTAACTTAATTAAATCTATTTTTGTCTATCTCTGTTTTTTATCATTCACATCATTATCCACACAATACCGATTTCAAACGAAGGTGCTTTCAACCAACCAAATTTCTAATAAGGCCAAATCCATGACCAACACAAATCGACTCGTCGATCGATCAAATTACAACCATATAATCAGGGTTACATGAAAAAATTACTTCCTACGGTTAGTTGCTTGGTTATTTTACTATATCAACCCTTTTTAGGCTGTTTAATAACAAATCTTTTTTCTTTTTCTTTTGAATATTGTACATATGATTTTTAAGCGAATAGTTTGTATGTAAATATTTTTATTTGGTTTTATAAACTGGTAGAAATAATTTTCATTAACTTCACGTGTATTAATAAATTGGGAGAATTGATGATGATGGATCCATCCAATTCTCCCCGTCGATTTCGACGTATGAGTTTCATACAATGAACATCCACACAGAGATTTGTTCATAGTGGCGAAGGCTTTTGTTGGATCATCCACACTTTTTAGCACAGTCGATAGTCAAGAATTGGTGCATCAAGGTTGCCACAAGCCCAATCAACGACCGACCTCAGGAATTTTGAATTCAGAGTTTTCTCCTAGACTGGTTACCTACCCAAGACTGAAGGGCCCAGTCTGCCCTACTATTTAACCCATACCTTTTCCAGGGTATTAGCGCTATGTGAAATGCCAACAGCTTCGTCTAGGAATTGAACTTGAATTGACGAGCCCATTTTCCACAACTCTAACCACTAGCCCACGCGCCTCCATTGAGAATTGAGAATTGATAACCTGGTGATAACCTGGTTGTCCCCATTGGGGGGGGGGGATTTGCAGCCGACAGGTTGTGAAATGGTTATATCCTTGTTTATATGGATTGTGGAACTGTAGCACCTTCTTCTTTTCCCTCGATATAAACTGAAAAAATTAAGCGCATACTGTAATTCTCCACGGATAGGATGTGACACAAGGTCAAAAATATGGTGCCTCCAACGAGGATCGAACCAGCTGTTCAGTAGTAAGGGATATGCGTAAGTAACTATCAACCCGTTCTCCACCGATAGGATGTGACACAAGGTCGAAACTATGGTGCATCCTGTGGGGATCGAACTCGCTATTCAGAAGTAATGGATCTGCGAGACTAGCTTGCAAACCTTTACAACACGATAATACACCTTGTAAGTAGGTAGGTATTTATTCAACCTGTTTGCCACGAATAGGATGTGACAGAAGGTTAAACATATGGGGCATCCAACGAGGATCGAACCAGCTATCTAAACAGTACATCACGGTGGGACGCTCTATTTAGATAATGGTAATACTATGTATTGACACTTAAAATGTTTTTTTTGTATTGTTTTGTGGGGGTCTGTGTAGTTTTTTTATGAAAGTCCCGAGGAATGAGGGTTTCTAGATGTCATATCCATCAATGGTTATTTCCTATAATTC
>CM042159.1:1837053-1839553 GCA_023376005.1 Doryteuthis pealeii | reverse complement strand
TAAGCAGTGATGTAATTTTTTTACAGACAAAAATTGGAAGCGAATCATCATTATCAATATATATATATATATATATATATATATATATATATATATATATATATATTTTGGAGGATATATGCTTAAGTGAAGTCATACCTAATTTTTGAAAATTAATTAATAATAAATGAATTTAGGCGGGCATATATGTTCAAGTGTAAGGCTAAACAAATCGAGAAAGCTAGTGTAACGGTTAGAGACTTCGCCTGTCAGCTTGACTGTCGAGTTTTCGAGTCACACACGGGGCAGTCTCCCATGTCTATAACCTTGCTGATGAGACCTAATAGGTCGAAATGTACATTCAGGGATTGATATTTTCTCGATTCGTTTAGTGAACATATAGCCTAAATTCATTAATCATTAACTAATTAATTTTCAAAATTAGGTATGACTTCAATTAAGCACATATCTTCCAAAAGAAAATTAAATATATATATATATATATATATATATATATATATATATATATATATATCACACATTTTTTTCAATAAGTTTTCTTTTCTAAAATAGAATGTGTACATATTAACCCTCATTTACCAATAAAACAATAATACTTTTTGAAAGGGTGCTAGACACAATATCCATAGTGTTATCATCAAAGCATAATGAACAAAATGCTCAACATAGAAATTAATTAAATTTGCAAATGTATCGGAGTTATTCCCCCTTAGCATATTTATTTATTTATTCGTAGTTTCTCATACAACATCTGATAATTTAGTCCCTAGTGACCCCAAATCAATTAAGTGGCAGATATAGATACCATCACTGGATTACTCGTCAAATTCTACCCTATAAATATTCTATTTGATCTCGATACAGTGCTTTGTTTTCAATTACATCCCCTGTCAGATAGACAGCCAAAAATATCAGGACATATCAATAACTACTGAACAGCAAGTTCAATCCTCGCTCCATGCCCCATAAAAAGTTCCACAGTCATCCACAGACACCGTGTTTCGAGGTTTCACGTCTCATCAGTGTGGATAGACACAGCAACTACTTCTGACCAGAAGTGAAACCCAACTGACTTTTCATCGGCCCTGTTCCTTAACCTCTCGTTCGTCAACAGTGTTTTAACTGATGAATCTATAATAGGTGTATATATTTTCCGATCGCCAGAGAGATCAAATCTGTAACCAACAGACGATCATTGCTTTATTACACTGGCGGTGAAAGTGAATTAAAATCACTCCTAGAGAGTTGTACCGGGTTTTGGGAGTTGGTTCTTTCTCTAAAATCTTATTTCCCAATTCTTCTTCTTCTCTTCACTTAAATTTCATTAGAATTCTCTTCCTTTGAGATTTTCTTTCCTTCTCTTTTTTTTTCATCATCTTTCACTTTCTCCCCCTTCTTTCTTTCTGCTATTTCCTTCCTTTCTGTCCTTGTACTTTTTTCTTTTTGTTTCACCTTTTCTTTCATTTTGTTCCTTCTTTCTTCCTTTTTTAATTTTTCCTTCTTTTTTTTATAATTCTTTCAGTCCCCTGCTTTTCATATTCTTTTCTCTTTCCTTTTTTTTCTTTTTTCTTCTTCTCTTTCTCTAATTTGTTCTCTTTTTTTCTTCGTTCTCCTTTTTCGTCTTCTTTGCTTTCATTCCTCGTATGCTTATTCTCTTTTTTCTTCTTCTTGTTTATTTTTTTTCATATTTTTCTTCTTCTTCATTATTTTAAGTTTTTTTTCATCATTTCTACTTCTTTTCATCGTCTTTTAATTATTTTTTGTTTGTTTTTATTTGCTTTTTGTTTTTTTTCCTCTCTATTTTCTTCTTATTCTCCATTTTTTAAGTTTCTTTTTTCCCCGTGTTTTTTATTCTAGTTTTCATGCCCCTATCCCTTCATTGTTGTTGTTGTTGTTGTTGTTGTTCTTCTTCTTCTTCTTCTTCTTCTTCTTCTTCTTCTTCTTCTTCTTCTTTTCTTACTACTACTACTACTACTACTACTATTATTATTACTAGTTGTTTTTTTTGTATTTTTCCTTAGATTTCATTATCCTCCCACCCAATTCTTCTTCTTCTTTATTTCTTTCTTTCTTATCCTTTTACACCTTCTCCTTCTTTCTCTCATTCTTTATTATTCTTTTAGATATTCTTCTTCTTCTTCTTCTTCTTCTTCTTCTTCTTCTTCTTCTTTTCTTCTCTTCTTCTCTGTCCATCCTCTTTCTAATTAGCATCATGCACCGTCGTCTTCATTTTATTCTTTTTCTTTTTTTTTCTTTTCCGTATATATTCTCCGCCCTCGCCGACCCTATTATAATCGTCAGCGTCGTCTTACTTTCCTTCTCTTTCTCTCTCTCTTCTTTCTCCCCCTGTTCTCGTCTCATTTTCTTTCCTTCCCTTTTCTTTTACCTTCCTTTTTTTTTCTTCATTTAAAATCTTTCATCATTCTCGTTTTATACTACACGCTAATATTCTCATAGATTTCTTTCTTCATTTCATTCTTCTTTTCTTTTTCTTTCTTCT
>CM042159.1:1827053-1832053 GCA_023376005.1 Doryteuthis pealeii | reverse complement strand
TTAGCCTTACATTTAAATAGTTTAATCCCGCCTAATTAATTATTAATGAATTAAATTTCAAAAAATAGGTTCGACTTCATTTAAGCACATATTCTCCCATATATATATATATATATATTAACGCTCTATTTTCAGCGTTCAAAATTTTTAAAAAAAATTCGATTTTATAAAAATATTTCCAAATTTATGTATAATCTGATGAAGGTCGATTCTTCTATGTGTGCGAAATATTTTCACACACATAAACTGACCGAAACACATGTGTAAGTGATATCGATTAATGTGATATCGATTAAATTCATTTTATCCATCTACACTTCTTTTTTTGACTCATTTTTCCTCATATTGTCGGATTCAATTCCTTTTTCCATTTTTCACACACACACACACACACACACACACACACACACACACATATATATATATATATAATATATATATATATATATATAATTTTTATTTTTAAACTCCGACAGTATAAAAAAAAACCTCCCGGCAGAATTATCTCCATGATCTGCTGTTAGTAGAATATATATATATATATATATATATATATATATATAATATATATATATATATATATATATGGGATGGGGGTCAGTATTATCCATTATAAACTTTCAAGTAAAATCCGCGTAGTTAGCTTCCGTTCCTCAAACTGGACATACAAGTATGTATCGAACGCTTTCTAATATTTATTGTTCCAACGCATTGGATTTCTTTTTCTTTTTTCAATCAGTCAAAATTCTTCTTCATTTTATTTATTGATTTATTTATTTTTTACTCGCTGAGACTTTCACCTAAAGTCATATATATACGCACACGCACGTACGCGCATATATATATATATATATATATATATATATATATATATATATATATATATATATATATATATAATAAAATAAAATAAATAAAGGTTTTACATATCTATTTATTAGGTGACAAAGGAACATTCACGACCATATTGGTTTCATGCGATGCAATCATCAGGTGAAGATGTTTTGGCATTTGAAACATCTTCACCTGATGATTGCATCGCATGAAACCAATTTGGTCGTGAATGTTCCTTTGTCACCTAATAAATAGATATGTAAAACCTTTATATATCTATTATATTATATTATATAACAGCTCTATTTTATATTGAGCACTCTACCAATAATACTGCCTTTGGTACACCATTCTAGCAAAAGCTGAAACAGTGACCATCTCATACACTATATATATATATATATATATATATATATATATATATATATATACCATACACATTGGTATATATATATATATCATACACATTGGTATATATATATATATATATCATACACATTGGTGTATATATATATATATATATATACCAATGTGTATGGTTAACACACACACACACTATATATATATATATATATATATATATATATATATATATATATATATATATATATATAAAGTGTATTTTGGCAGCATTTTTTCTTTTAAACATGTTTCGTTAAACTGTGCTGACGATTCGTGTAGGACGAGATTTGCCCAATCCTTTCTAATTTTCTGGACATTTTTTTTTACATCCCATCAGTTTCATACCTGAAGATGGCAGATCGACATGCCGAAAGCGCTCTTGGTAATGAAACCTTTGGTGGATTGCTACACCAGTTCCACCCTGACATTAAAAAGATGACCAGAAAGGATCGAACAAAACACGAATCGTCAGTACATTTATATATATATATATATATATATATATAATATATATATATATATATATCAAAAAATGAAGGAAGAACTCAATACAGTAATCCCATAATAAATTTATTTCGACGAAAATTGGGGCCCATATAAATCTAAGTTGATTTAAACCGGCTCCCCAAATTTTCGTCTCATCAGATGGGTCTCAATTCACTTATGGACAAGCATATCACAAAAAACCCCAAAGAGCTGAATATATATAAATTCAAACAAAAACAAAAAATAATAAAAATATATATATATATATTTTTAACAGTGTAGGATTGTAACCATAGAAACAGGAAGAGAAAAAAAAAAAATTTATACATCTCAAGGTTGATTCCTAGGTTGTCCAGACAGACAAAAAAGTGACATGACAGAAAAAACAGAATAGTATATTAAAATATAAATAGGCAAGTAAAATAAAAAGATTTTAAATTTAAACATTAGAGTATAATGATGTATAAAAAAATTACTAGTTAAGATATAAATAATAAAATAAATTAATAGTACGATAATAAAAATTAAAATTAAAATTAAAAAATAATAAATAATAGAAATAAAAATCAATTAAAAATAATAATACTAACAATAAAAATAATACTCAGAAGAGTACAGTGGATCTTAGAAATCACATATAGAGTACAGTGGATCTTAGAAATCACATATAGAGTACAGTGGATCTTAGAAATCACATATAGAATCATCCCTTACTACCAAGTTTTGGATAAATCTCACATAATATATATATATATATATATATATATATATATAATATATATATATATATATATATATATATATATATATATCTAATATATAAAACAGAGATTTTGGTATGTACGTGTCGACGTATAACAAAAAAACGGGAGGTCACTCAGATTCAAATCTTGCATACACATTGATATCGTTCTAACTAAGAAAAATTCCAAATTTGGTTATTGATTTTTATTGATTAAGGGATTTAATCGATTAATTAATCCAAAATCACCCAATTTGCGGAACTGTCCGTATATCAGCCCCTCCTGATAATAAAAATTTGTCTCTGCCTGCTTATTGTTAAAGCGATAACAGCAGCGAAGTTTTGATTTTAATGAATTAATTTTGCAGTCTAAGCCGTTCAGCTCCGAATTTATGGCCTATTTATGGTCCAGTCTTTAATAATTTTTATATCGTTAGAAAGATAAGAAAATACTCTTTCAAAATATGTAATTTGTGTGAGTTTTTTATTAATTGAATCATTTTTTACAGCGAGTTAAAAAATTAAAAAATGGCTTCGGATAGCCACGCGCCTATGATTATTTTGCGATACAAGCAGTGCAGTCTATAACAGTCAGATCGGAATCTCTTACCTATTTAGGATTTTAATCTTTAAAATATTTATATCTTTAGTAATAAGATGAAATAGTCTTTCTGAATATGTAATTTGTATGTGTTTTTATAGATTTTTTTTTTTTTTACAGCGAGTTAAAAAAAAAATACTACGTATAGCCGATAAATAGGCGATAATACGAATAAGGCAGCTCGGAATCTCTTACCTATTTAGGATTAATCTTTAAAATATTTATATCTTTTGAAATAAGATGAAATAGTCTTTCTGAATATGTAATTTGTATGTGTTTTTATATATTGAATTATTTTTTACAGCGAGTTAAAAAAAAAATACTACGTATAGCCGATAAATAGGCGATAATACAAATAAGGCAGCTCGGAATCTCTTAGTCTTTCTGAATATGTAATTTGTATGTGTTTTTATAGATTAAATTATTTTTTACAGCGAGTTTGTCCATATTATTAAATTGTACAGTACGCTCATTTTAATTTTAATTTTTGTAATGCATAAACATTGTAGAAAATCAAAATGCACGCTTTACGGTTACATTATTAAAAAAATATTTTAATCCGTAAATAACAATATCATGAAAATCAGTTTACGTCGTAAGTACGGTTACATATTTGTATAAATTAAACTAAGATTTTCATTCGAATAAAATGACTTTTAATTCTTTAATTTATTTATTAATTTTTATTGTTAGAGTTTTAAAGGGTTAAAAATAACAATAAGATTGACGAATTTCCTTAGAAACTGTTTTTCTTTTGGTTCGTTAACTAATTATTTTCTCAAACCACGAATAAAAAAAAACAAAGGTTACTAATACGGACAAAATCCGGTGTTTTATCTTTAGTCGAAGTCCCGGCTGGAGATAAGTAGTCAATTATTTGTAAGACGAAATTTATTTCAAGTTTATCTGACAATATCCAGTTATTGGAACATTTAAAAAAAAAATTATATGTAAGTACGAAAAATTGTAAGCGCTTTGTTTATCAAAATGACATGATTCGTTAGTAAATTACCCGAAAAGTTGATAAAACAAAAACAACTAACAACCAACATTTAAATTATTATTCAAAATACAATTTAAAATATTCCTCAGAATTTGCCTTACAAATTAAATTTTAAGTTTTATGATTTTACTCTTTATTGTGAAGTCAATAAACATCGCTGAGTTTATAGTGCAACTTTTCAGTTCTGAAAAATTGGCATGTTTAAATAGAGATTTCATAGGTGACATTTGAACTTTTATGAAAATTGATGTTTTGTAATTAATACAAATTTGGTAATAAAACTTAATTTTAACTAGGGGGGGTAGGGGTTAGGGTTAGGAGTTGGGGTTAGTTTAATGGGAAAATAAATAAATAATTTGGGTTCCGTTCAAGCGGTTTCGATATGGGGGATCAATTTACTATAAACTTATATGAGGAAATTAAGAATTTTTTTTTTAATCTGATAGATTGGTGTGTAATCGATAATAATCAACTGAAGGAGAAAAAAATAGATGGGGGGGGGGTCCAGATAATCAGGTCCACCAAAACGTTTTAAAACAATGTTTTTAAAAATACTAGGTACCACCAATTTTACCCTGTGAAATTTATCCCCCCCCCCTATATTTTAACACTATGAAACTTGCAGAAAAATTAATATTTTCTTGAAAAAAAATTTTCCATTTGAAAGAAAAAACATTAAATAAACTCCTGATGATTTTTTAACTTTTTTTCACCTTACGGAAATAATGAAAATTATGATTGAAAAACAATGTTTTCATTTGTGCACTGTTAAATCAACTGAAAATTAACGTAGCTAAAAACAAGTTACGATAAGAGTTTTTAAAATTCTATGAAAAATCAATTAATTTAAAATAATAACAAAATATTTCCGTTTTATTCAAGATGGCCTAAACTGATCAATTGGTGGTCCCTATAATACTATCTTAGGTTTA
>CM042159.1:1804553-1819553 GCA_023376005.1 Doryteuthis pealeii | reverse complement strand
CTAGAGGAGAAATAATAAATCGCAGTTAAAAAAAAAAAAAAAAAAGAATTAGAACTGACAACCCAGAAAAATAAAGAAAATTATGTTCCCCAGTGTAGAAGTTAAGAATTATCTGAAAATAATAATAAATAATAACGAGACGCACAAAATTCTCTGGGATTTCGAGGTACAGACGGATCACCTAATCCCGGCTAGGAGACAGGACCTAGTATTAATTGACAAGAAAGAGAGAACCTGCCATCTCGTGGATTTTGCTGTCCCAGCCGATCACCGAGTGAAAATGAAAGAAAGCGAAAAGATAAACAAATACTTGGACCTTGCCAGAGAACTGAGGAAGCTGTGGAACATGAAAGTGAAGGTCGTACCAATTGTAATTGGTGCCCTTGAAACAATCCCCAAAGCACTGGAAAAGAATTTGGGCGAACTGGAAATCAGAGGAAGAACCGAGACCATCCAGACTAAAGCACTGTTGGGATCAGCTAGAATACTCAGAAGAGTCCTGGAGACCTGAGGAGACTTGCTGTCACTCAGCCTCCTGTGAACCACCAGCTACGGCGGGTATGAAAAACCATAATAATAATAGTAATAATAATGACAATATCAAAGAAAAAATGATAAGACACAACAAAACAGCAAATGTAGACCCTGTGGTGACAGAGATGAGACCATAAACTATGTATTAAGTGAATGAAACAAACTATCACAACGAGAATACAAAACTAGGCACGACTGGGTTGAAAAGGTGATCCACTGGGAATTATTTGCATTTATATGAAACTTCACAGTGGGCGATTGGTACTGACAATTCCACAGTAAATACAACTGAAGAAGATCGGAGGGGTATTTGACCGAAACGTTGTAAACAAAAACAAAATAACATAGAATAAAAAAAAATAGTCTGTATAATAAAAGAAAAATGAACTACTATAAATGCTGTGTTACAAAAGCCGACTCACATTTATTTTTGAATCTTAAAAATTCCTTCTGTACTGTTTTCATAAACAGAAAACAAACAAAAATTCTCTAAGTGGAACTATTTGTTTTGATGCTGTTCAAAATAGCGGTAAATAAAACAGAGTACTCCTGGCTTAAACAGGTGTCTTTTCTCCATTTATTGGTGACTAAAAAGTGCAAACCATGTGAAATTTAGTGGAGATGGAGTGGTGAGTAGAGAGAAGCTTGTTTTAGAAATAAAACTTTTACCGAATAAAAACGGGTTTGCTTCTACGAGCTTGAGTCGAAAAAAATAACCAATGGAGTTGAACTCACTCGCTCCCCAGCAAAGAAAAAGGTTCCAAGCGAAGCAGTCAGCTACATTTGTTTGTTTTACGGCATATCAACTTCGGTTGGACATTTATTGCCCAGCAAATCTTTTAAAGATTCGTAGCGATAGTTTGGTAGAAAATTATTTAAATTCAGTTTTGTTTTATAAACAAATTTTCTATTTGATCTATAGATGGGACCCTAACAGGTACTACCACTCCGGGTCAGAGTAGAAATGGGAGCAATGGTAATGAAGGGGTGATCCACATTCCTCAAACCTCCAGAACTGGAACCGCACCATCAATTAGTTTAACGCCATACCCAGGACATGAAGACCCTTGACCACCGCCTTCTAGCACCCATATGATAAAGAGGGCTGGGGCTTGCCTTAAGGGCAATAAAATAGGGACAATCATATAGGAGCTAGGGCTAGATATGACCAGCCTATTGATCGGAGGGGCCTCTCTGACTGCCGTCTAGCCTAAGTAAGTGCCAAAGTGGAGTGTTGCAGGTCATGGACTGCTCATACAACAAGTTCTATCTTTAAGTCTCACGGTTGGCCCTATTGGTGTATTCTTACCCCTCTGGAGAGGCGCAGTTGGTTATTCCAACGCCCTAGTTGACAGGGGGAGTCAGTTACATAGTTACAGCCATTAGTTATCAAGGAAATAAGGATTCATGCCTTTTTGCACAATTGAAATCCTTCCGAATTGTTTACCAATTCCTGGTAGGTTGATTGGAGAAGCCATTATACGACATTTACATATTTAAGAATTTAATTCTCTTAATGGAGAAATTCTCCGTTGCGCGATAAATTCCTCGACTTTGGCATTACCTGATTATCATTTGTGTCAACTAATGGAGTATTTCTTATCTGTCCGTGAATTTAATTCTTGTAAAAGTCGTGGCAATATTTCATATATCCTTGTTTAAGAACGGACTGAGTAAACATCATCACAAGAACGTTTTAAGTACGAAGAAGCAACTGATACGATATATATATATATATATAATATATATATATATATATATATATATATATATATATATATATATATACACAATAATTTCTGCATTATAGTCTATTTCAAGGAAGCTTAGACAAAGTGTCTAACTCTCCCAAATCATCAGACGCGTATGATGAATTCTTTATTACTTTTAAGGCATTTGAAAACAGATTTAAAAAAAAATATTTTCATATTAATGAAAATAGGAAGATAGCAGAAATGAATAAACAAGTAAATAAATGGAATCTAAATGAACTGGGTGGTCCTTTTTAGTTGAAATCTGGAATAGATTGATTTAACAGAAATTCCTAACAAATTACCGACAACAAATGGTCAATTATCTTTTTATGGCGCCACAGCAGAGGGAAACAGGAGAATAAGAAAAAAATAAATAAAAAATCTGTTTTCAAATGCATTAAAAGGAATAAAGAATTCATCATTCGCATCTGATGATTGTTTAAGCTTGTCTACGCTTCCTGAAATAGATTATAATGCAAAAAATGTCAGGATAGAGCGGTGTTTTAACTAATAAATACATACATTGGTGCATATATTTTGCGATCAACAATTTTACGAGTTCAAATCTGTAAATTAAAGTCGCTACTAAAGAGCTCTACAGGGATTTGAGAGCATATAATAGTCATCCACAGACACCGTGTTTCGACGTTTCACGTCTCTTCAGTGTGGCTAGATCCAACAATGACTTCTAGCCGGGAGCGAAACCCGACTGACTTTTCATCTGTAACTTTCGGACGTCGGCAGCTGCCAATAAGGAGAGATGTTTTAACTGATAAATACATACAACAGTGTATATATTTTACGCAAACATCGGTATATATATGTATATATATATATATATATATATATATATATATGCTTGTATATTGGAATTATATACACATTTGTACATACATAATCACAGCTATATACTAGTGAATATATGTTTGATACAAAAAACAATCCCGGTATAAAATCAGCTCGAATACTTAGAAGAGTCCTGGTGACCTAAGCACACTTGCTGTCACTCGGACTTCAGTGAAAACCCATCAGCTCGGATTGGGATGCAATTCTCGAATATAGCGAAAATAAAATCACAGTTTTAACACAAAAAGCAGAAGTGACAATATGGATCAATAACCGAAAAAATTATTTGCATTTATATGGAACATCACAGTAGGTGGTTTACATTGACAATTCTACAGTAAATACAACTGAAGAAGGCTGGAGGGGTACATGTCCGAAACGTTGTGAAAAAAATAATATACATGGACGAGAGAGATAGTAATAAAAAATGAACTACAATAAATCCTGTGTAAAAAAAATGAGTTTCATATCTCGTATTCACTATTTCATTCTTTTTCTAACTACACATGCGTTAACTATTTTACTATGGGTCTATATATCACTTAGATATACTTGCTCTACTAAAGATATTGAGCACCATTTACTCATGAATATAGCTCTATATTATTAATATTAATATATATATATCTGTGTGTGAGTGTGTGTGTGTGTGTGTGTGTGTGTGTGTGCTGTCCATATATATATATACCTTCAGGGATTGACATTTTCTCGATTTGTTTAGGCTAATATTTGAACATATATGCCCGCCTAAATTCATTAATTATTATCTAATTAATTTTCAAAATCTAGCAATCTAGTATCCTAATAGATCCATTTCTACTGAGTAGGGATTTCAATTCTCGCTGGGTGCCCCATATTTACGACCTTGTGTCTCACCCAACCAGTAGCTAACATATTGGGTAAACGCCTCTTTTATGGACCGAACAGATAATAGTGTTACATAATCTATGCATAGATTATTGTCAATCCCCTGTATTTCTGAAGGGATGGCCCCTTTTCATATCACGGGCGGGACTTTCCATGGACTATTACAGAAAGCCCGCGAAATACGTGAAGTCACGTGGGACCTGGTTGGGTCTCAGTTTCAACTTGGACGTCAGGCAGATAAGATGTTTCTGCCTTAGCTGGAGCTCTCTGCATACGCGCGCTGTGTTAGTTAGAGAAATATGTTTAGTTAAGTAAATAAAAGTTTACATAAATAATATGGTTTTGTGGTTGATGAATGTCTTGGCAACAAGACTGATCTAGAAGAAGAAATGAATTAAGTGCGACCGACTACCAAGACGAAGTCCAGACGCTAGAAGATGAACGTAAGATACCAAAGATGAGCAGAAGAATAATAAGTAAAGAAAGGGTATACAACAATAGTCTGAAGGGGGGTTGGGAGGCAAACATTCCAGTGACGATGAAGTGAAATCTGTAGTGAAGAAGTGGCTCAAAGAACAGAATTTTACGGGGCAGAGATACACGCTCTCATTCGAAAGTGGAACATTGCTATTGAGAGAAACGGTGACTATGTAGAGAAGTAGGCATGTGATCCACAGAGGACCAGCTTTATTTTGATGTATGATACATGTTCCTGTGTTGGTTATTATGCCTGTGCTAAACAAAAGGGCATTACTTTTTGACTCATCTCGTATTATAAATTTATTAAATACTTTTCAGATGGATTATCATGTAGCTCTGTACGTGTATATACATATGCATGTGTATATGTATGTGTTTGTACTTATACATATTTATGTGGTTTAATGTAGGATGATATACTTGATATATATACGAGGGTAATACCAAAGATAAGGTCTCCAAATATTTAGAATCATAGAAACGTTTATTGTTTATTGTCAACTATGTTTAAATTATTTTCAAGTCTGAACAAGTACCTATTTTTCGTCGTCGTTGCCAACTCCTTACACTACTTGCGGAAATTCCTGACATCCATGCACAACTCGCTATACACTTATGTTAATTGTCGACGAATTTCAATCGGTTTAATAGTGTTTACATTTAGCAACCAAATAACTGCGTGAACTTCACAGTCGGCGGTAGTGTCAATCAGTAGCTTTACCAGCAATGACTGACAAGCCAAGATACAGTGTTTCAGCGAGGAGCGCACAGAAGCAGGTGTATGCAGAATAAACAAAAATGTTGGTAATAGCACACATATATATATATATATATATATATATATATATATATATATATATATATATATATATGCATGTTGAATTAAACAAAAGACACATCTGTCTAATAATTTTATTTGTGATTTCTTCAAGTTTTCTGGCCAACTTTTAAATATTTGTGTGGAATTCGTGGATTAGTCTACCAAAGTTCATGTCCCGAGTACTTTCGGCACTTCGTATTGCTATCATCTCTAATTACCGAAATATATTTACGGAAAATACACACATTCTGCACAAAGAAAAAAATAAACAAAAACTCCAATTACTAGAAGCTTTATACATAAAACAATACAAACCATCCTTAAACAAAATTAATTTTCAATACAGTACACACATTTTAAAATGCCTATAGCATTTTCCCATCAATTCTTCTCCTTCCAGCCTCCACATCCATTAATACAATTTGAAAAACTGGAACAAATCACCCCTGATGATGGCACTTCGAAGTGCCGAAAGTACTCGGGACCTGAACTTTGGTGGACTATTCCACGAATTCCACCCAAATATTAAAAAGATGTCCAGAAAACCTGAAAAGATCAAATATAAAATTGTTAAACAGATGTGACTTTTGTTTAAGTCAACATGCATAAATGAAAAAATGCTGCCCAAGTACACACACACACACACACACACACACACATATATATATATATATATATATATATATATATATATATATTTGACGTTTCAGGTCTCATCAGTGTGGCTAGAGTTAAGTGACCTAAAAAAATAAGAATGTTTTGAAATAGAACTGATGTATAATAAAATTCATTCATTGAAAATCTCATTAAAATCGGATTTTTGGTAATTTTTTTTCAAAAGGGGGGGGGGTACATTATTTATTCATCAAAACTTTTTAGCAACTGGTGTCTCTTGACTGTCTATTTATGAGTTTATATCCTCACACCACAAGGTGAAGATACACTTTTACTTCCCAGCTCTTGTTTAAAAGGGGCAAGGGAGTGAGTTTCTTGCTTTATCCTGGGGTGAGGAAGTTTGACTTATTTAGCAGCTGTTGTTCTTGCTGAAAGTCATGATAGTAACTGGTGTCTCTAAACTGTCTATTTATAAATTCCTAATTGTCAGAAGTTTGTATCCTCACACCATAAGGTGAAATAAAAAAAAGGAGTTTAGAAATAGAAATAAAAATAATAAATGTATATAGAGATAAATAAGCCGGTTTAGCTCAGTCAGTAGAGCACCCGTCTACGAATCTCAAGGTTAGTGGTTCGATACCGGTTCCCACCAACTCACCACAGGATAATCTGCGGTAAAGCAGGGAGCTGAGATATGTGTGGCGTTCCACCCAGGAAAAAATCTCCATGTTCTAGCGCTGTGTCCGGATGATAGCGACAGTAGGCCAGGCCACTTCACCAACTTTACTTACTTTTTTAATTTTATATCCGTATTATATATATATATATATATATATATATATATATTATTGTTTATATATTTGAAGACAATTACAATGCGTATATCGTATACAATTCGATAATTATTATACACCGCTGATGAGACTTAATAAAGTTGAAACAGCTGGACGGTGTTCCACGTCGCGCGCGTTATTTGCTGCGTTTATTTATCATGATTAGTTTCAATACAAAATATATAAACCGTAATATACTTTGCCTAACAATGCTCCAAAAAGCAAATTTTCAAATTCTGTATATATATATATATATATATATATATATATATATATATATATATATTATTATTATTATTATTATTATTATTTATATTTTGCTTGAAGGCAATTATAATGCATGTATCGCATAAAATTCGATAATTATAGAAAATAATCTTGACAAATGAATCCCGGCAAAGGATGGCTCGCTATGCAGAACACCGTACAGACTGTTTCGACTTTATTAAGGCCGAACGGATATGGTCTCTGACTATGCCTGTGAAGTCCCGGTTTCGATTCCTGTCGGAGGGGAGTCGTTAGTATACATCGCTGAAGAGACTTAATAAAGTCGAAACAGTCTGTACGGTGTTCTGCATAGCGAGCCATCCTTTGCCGGGATTCACTTGTCAAGATTATTTTCTATAATTATCGAATTTTATGCGATACATGCATTATAATTGCCTTCAAGCAAAATATAAATAATAATTTATTCAACAATGCTTCTATAAACAAACAAACATCCAAAAATCTTATATATATATATGTGTGTGTGTGTGTGTGTGTGTGTGTGTGTGTGTGTGTGTGTGCCAAAAAATGTTGACCTCACATGCCAAACAAACTATCTGTTTTCTGCATGCTATTTATTTTTACATGCCAATTGTAATTGAGAAAAAGATTCTGCTATTTTCTGTCCATTATTGCTCCCTACCCCCCAACAGGGGTCCTTTGTTTTGTTTTTTTTTGTGTTTTTTTTTGTGTGTTTTGTGTTTTTGTTCTTCTCTTTTTACGTCTATTTTGCTTTTTCTTCATAGAATTAACTTATCTATATCTATCCTCTTTCTTTGTTTCGTTTATTTTTTCCATTCTCCCACTCTCTCACTCTCTCTCTCTCTCTCTCTCTCTCTCTCTCTTACTCTCTCTGTGTACCCCCTCCCTCTCTCTGTCTCCCCTCTTTCTTTATCCATCCCTCTCTGTGTGTCTCCCTCCATTTCTTTCTTTCTCTCTGTCTCTCTCGTTCGCTATCTATCTATCTATATTACTAATCATTATTGTTCCTTTTCCTTTCTTTCTTTCTTTTTCTCTCTTTCTTTCTTTCTCTCTCCCCTTCTTTGTTTCTTTGTTTCTTTCTTTCTTTATCTATTTGTTTATCAATTTAGCATTATTCTATTTTTTCTCTTTCTCTCGCTTTTCTTTATTTCTCTGAATGCCCTGCGGCTGTTCCCCGGGGGCATCCCATAGTTGTACATTAATTAACACGCTAGTCTCGCAGATCCATTATTACTGAATAGCGAGTTCAATACTGGCTGGTTCTCTATAGTTGATACCGTGTGTCACATCCTACCTTTGGCCAACGGGTTGGGAATATACCTATTCACTACAATTTGCTCCTTTTACGTTGATAGTGTTCATTCCATTGTGCTTGTTTCTCAACTTCATCTTTTAGTCTCTCTCCTCTCCCTCTCTCTTTCTCCCTTTCTCTCCCTCTCTCTTCTCTCCCACTCTCTTCTTCCTCCTTTCTTCTCTCTCTCTCTCTCTCTCTCTCTCTCTTTCTCTATATATATATATATATATAATATATATATAGCTCACTTATTTATCTACTGTTCCCTTTCTGTCTGTCTGTCTGTCTGTCTTTCCTTTATCTATATATCTGTTTATCTATCTCTCTATCTTTATCACTATCTATCTATCTATATCTACATAGCTTATTTATCTATTGTTCCCCTTTCTATCTATCTGTCTGTCTGTCTGTCTGTCTGTCTCTGTCTTTCTATCTGTCTGTCTCTGTCTCTGTCTGTCTGTCTGTCTGTTTGTCTATCCAACTATCTATCTATCTATTTATCTATCTCTATCACTAACTATCTATATCTATATAGCTCACTTATTTTTCTATTGTTCCCATTTCTGTCTGTCTGTCTGTCAGTCTGTCTCTCTCTCTCCCCCCCTCTCTCTGTCTTTCTTGCTTTAGATATATTTGAGATGTTTTAGCGTATGCCAATTGTTCGACTCGATGTGCCAAGTGTGTTAAAGCGTTGAATGAATATGTGGAACAGCATGTACACTATTTCTCTGCCTCGAGGTCATTTCCTACATCGACCGACCAAGAATTCTACACCGCAAATTCACAGGTCAGCTATTCAATAAATAAGGTGAATTTTACCTAAAGAGTTGATAATTGCAAACACTCTTTACAGTTGCACATTTTTCAAGTAAATCAATAGTGATGAGTCTTTTCATCTTGCAGGAGTTTATCAGGGTGACCTTCTCTATTATCCGTTTAGCCCGGAAAACTTTATTTACCGGAGAGTTAGTCTGTTTCCACTCCATTAGCCCATTTGTAAACATTGTTTTGCTTCTCCTTACACATAACATATTCTTTTGGGAATTTCTCTAACCCTATTGCCATTATGGCGAACCTCTGATCCTTTTAATGATATGTGTGCTAGAAGGCGGTTGTTGAGGGTCTTGTGTCCTGTGTATGACCTTAAACTGCATCTAATGGTGAAGTTCCAATTTCAGAGCTCTGGGGAGTGTGGAGTATCCCTTCATTGCCATTCTCCCCGATCTACTCTGACAAGGAGTGGTTGTACCTGTTAGGGTCATATCTATAGGCTAAATTGAAAAATGGACTTAAAATATCTTTCAAAAGATTAAGTTTAAAAAATGTGTGTACCCATATACAGGAATAGAACTAAACCCCTTCGACATAAAATAACCCAATAATGGTTGACATGCCATAAAATCCAACAAACCAAACCAAGAAAAATATCGTAGAAGCAATATAACGACACCTGCTGACGCAATTCAGTGAAAACTAAACCAGTCAAGCTGTTTCCCATCACGTACTCTGTATATTTCCTTAATGCTGAACAGCTCTTAAATTATGACGCCAAGTGAATCGTTGAACATCTTTGCAGCGTGTGCTGGGTAGAACGGGCATCATGTGGAACAGTCCATCACCTTCCTGTTGTAGGAATGTGTGTTAGCTATCAACCACAAACTCAATAGTCCGTTTCAGTAAGAGTCACGGTAGGTGGTTCGTCAGACAATATATAAAGAAACCTAGAGAAACTGTGAGAGGGCCGAGACAAACCTTTTGCAATTCTTCTCGAGTCTCTGTGCATTCGTGTAAATCTATAGACATAAAAAAAGGATGTTTGTTTTGTTGTTTGGCTGGATGGTTGGATGGTTGGATGGTTGCCATATCATCTTGCGAGGAGACACCTGTGGCGTAACGTTTATCGTCAGAGTGGAGTCGGCTACCCGAGTTCAAATCCCGAATCGTTTCACATGACGCTTGGTATTTATGCACAATAGCACGCGAGCGAGTGATATCATTAGAATCGCATTTTGCGATTATTTATTTTTCGGTAAATAACCAAACTGTGGACCTTAGGAATTTATACGTTTTTATTTCACAATAAATTTCATGATATTCCTAAGTGTCAGTGTTTGGTTATTTAAAGTATTTGATTAGCTACCTATTCTCGCAGATCGATTACTAATCGAGTATGATCATCGCTAAATGCTCAGTACTAGTGATCTTCAGTCACATCCTACCCGGGATGAACGGGTTGGGTAAATACGAACTATAGATTTAATAGTGCTATTTATTTTGTATTTGGTGTACTAACATGATAGACAATTAAAGATTATTGCTTCATCTGAATGGTTTCTATAATAAAAGAAAATAATATCGTTTGAGTCGTAAATTTTATTTTTTATTATATATTTAAACAGCGTTACTTGATTTTAGAATTGTTAATTTCTTAAATCGGATATCAGTAAAAATTCTTGCTGTTATCTTCCATTGGTATAAGTGAAAACGTTGTCTGTTTTCTATACAGACGACAATTTTAATTGCGCTGTCGGTGGGGCATAGAATAAATGACTTTCTCTACTGTTATAAAGAGAAGTTGTAAATTCCGATTTCAATTAAAACGTTCTATTAATTGTTTTACTTTATATTTTTTCTTCTTTTGTCTCTACGTTGAATCATTTTATCACAAAATATTGATCTATAAATTAATTGAAGAAGACAATTTAATGAATTAGAATTAAACAATTCTGTTATTAAATGTACTGATGTATTAATGTGTTTAAAAAACTGAATACCCAACAAGTATGCATCAAATAAAATGTCTTCGGCATAAAATAACCAACAAGAGTTGACATGCTGTAAAATCCAACCAACCATCAAATCAAAGATTTATTTACCCCATACTTGGAAACCTAACGCGTACTCCGGGCGCGAGTGTAACCTGTGAACAATAGCAAGAAACGTGTGATTCTACACTCCCAGACGGCCGAGTTCCCATGGTGTAATGGCTAACGTGCTGAACTGCGACATCGTAGTAAGCGAGTTCGAACTCCAGTCGTGCTATTACGTTCACTTTCAGATTAACATCCCTGTGAAAAGGCATGAACCCCCCCCCCAAATACCCTTAGCTATGGGTTAAATAGTACAATTACTGTTCTTCTACAAGTCTGGAAGTCCCCGTGACGAGGTAGCTAACGTACTGGACTGCGACATTGTAATAAGCGGGTTCGACTTCGTAAATCTCATTTCACTTTAAACTTGGTTTGAATAATCATTTTCTTTCTTTTTTTCTTTCTTTTTTCTTCGCAGATTTAGTCGATACATTTCAAATGAACAAGACTGTTTGCTTGTCTTATTTAGATTATTCGGACTGTTGTCCTCATCTTTATTGTTATCTGTATAACCTTTCGGCCGATGAGCCCTCCGGCCTTCTTCGGGTATTTCTTGTCGGACTCGGGAGCCTTCTCGAATTCATTTGCATTTCTTTGATACCCTCACTTATGACATTGTATCACATCTTACCCAGGGTGAACGGGTTGGGCAAATACTTTAGGCATCCCATTGTGGTGCACATTTTAACGAGCCATAATAGCGAGTTCGATCCTCGCTGGATACCCTACACTTGCAATCGTGTGTTACATCCTTACCTATGGCAAACCAGTTGGGTTAATAACTTAGGCGTCCCGTCGTGTTGTAATGTTCTGCAAGCTAGTCTCGCAGATCCATAACTACTAAATTGTGAGTTCGATCCTCGCTTGGTGCCCATTCATTTAACCTTGTGTCACATCATGTAGTGAACAGGTTTGATAATGCCTAAGGCGTGTCCATCGTGTTATAAATATTAGCAAGATCCATTACTACTGAATTGTTAGTTCGATCCTCGTTGTATGTGTTATAGGTGATATAACCTACTGACATAAATGGAATGCGCCGACGGCTACTATAAGTAATAGGAACAATTGTGGCTTGACACGAAGCAAATTCGAATCAGCTCGTAACTGTATTGGTCGAACGCAATCTCCACTTTTCTTTGCAGTAAATTTCTACTCCTTTTGTTCAATACATTGGTATACATCGTTACGAGTCGTTTGTCTTATTTTTGACCCTTAAAACCCCACAACAGTATGCCCTCTACTTACGACCTGTGTTACATCCTACCCGTGACAAAGGGTTGGGTAAATGCCTCCCCCTGGGAGAATTATGCATGGAACTACTCTCCTCCTGATATGAAAATATATTACCACAGACTAGGCTCTTTAACCTTACAATGGCAACTAATCTAGGAGATGGAAAAATCTGAATTCAAACATGCTAAACTTCGCTTAAGAAATTAACCGTACCACATCCTATTTTGCCAAGTTGGTACCTAATAGGTCGAAATGTACATTCAGGGATTGACATTTTCTCGATTTGTTTAGCCTTACATTTGAACATATATACCCGCCTGAATCCATTAATCATTAACTAATTAATTTTCAAAATTAGGTATGATTCAATTAAGCACATATCCTCCAAAAAGTGTCGGCTAAAAGCCATATCAAATAAACACATTGTTTACTTACTCTTATATATATATTATATATATATATATATATATATATATATATATATATATATATATGTTGAATTAAGTAAAAGTCAAATCTCCTGTTTAACAATTTTATTTGTGATTTTTTCAAGTTTTCTGGCCAACTTTTTAATATTTGGGTGGAATTCGTGGATTAGTCCACGAAAGTTCATGTCCCGAGTACTTTCGGCAGTTTGAAGTGCCATCATCAGGGGTGATGTGTTCCAGTTTTTAAAATTATATTAATGGATGTGGAGGATGGAAGGATGAGAATTGGAAGGAAAAGTGTTATAGGCATTTTAAAATGTGAGAACTGTATTGAAAATTAATTTTGTTTAGGGATCTTTATATTATTTTATGTATAAAGCTTCTAGTATTTGGAGTTTTTTTATTTATTTATCTCTCTCTCTCTCTCTCTCTCTCTCTCTCTCTCTCTCTCTCTCTCTGTATATATATATATATAATATATATATATATATATATATATTTCAGATGTAAATTTTCAACATTCAAGTCATTGATAAGAAAACATTGAGAATATTCATTCACATGGAAATGGTGTCCAGTACAGTTACCAGAAAGTAAAAAAAAAAAAAAAAACAAAACAAAAAAAAACTACTGTAGTATCTTGGTATCACAGTGATACGGGATACTTACCTTAAAGACATAGGGCGGAAGTAAACATCGCCTACTGTATGATCTATAAGATAAATGCTAACAGAACCACAGAATGATAATCTAACTTTTGTCAACGTTTGGTGTGTATACTTAAGAGCTATTGCTAAATAGTTCAATATGCATTATAATAATCATGATTTAAGTCTCTTTTTTCCTCCCCGCCTCACTCTTTTTCTTCTCTTTATCTCTCTCTCTCTCTCTCTCTCTCTCTCTTTCTTTCTTTCTTCTTTCTTCCTTTTTATCTTTTCATGTCATTCCATTAAAACAGATGGGTCGTTATCGCTTCTGCGCTCTCGCCCCCTCTCTATCGTTCCCACGACTATCTTTTCACTTTCTTATATGTTTCCTGATGTGTAGCGTGTCTTTTTACTTTCCTATCTTTCTTCATAATAAAAACAGAATGGTCCATTTTTTAGTTGAGGTGACGACACCCCTCCCCTTATCCAAACCAGTAAACAAATAACAGGATCAGGCTCAAACTTCGGTCATGTGACCGCAACTGTGTCAACTAACCCCGAACGCGATGTAACAATGATAAAGATATGTTATAGCGAAAGTGCGGAAAATATTTTAATCGCTCGTAATTAAAACAAACAACAAACAACACAAAAGCAAACAGTGAGTACCAACCGACATCAAAAGAAACATCGAGTGGGCTGTGTGTGGTCTGCTAACTTATTTCTGTACTTTAATTATATTAAAGTGAAGTGGTAGAGTTTGAGCTGTAAACTTCATTTTCTTTTTTTTTCTTTTTTTTTTTTTTTTTGAGATAGAGTGTTACCAGATTTTAGCATTTTGAAATTCAATGAACAGATTTTTTGTGCAAATGCTATACATGATATAATACGTTGTCGTTCGTGGGAGAAAAAGAAAAAGATGCCTGTTTTATATATTAATTATAATTCATAACTTTTTCGTGAATTTTCAAATAATTTGATATTTCTTAATAAATTTAAAAGATTTCCTTTCAATTTGAAAAGAAAAAACTCTTTTGATTTTTAGTTATTAAAGCGTCAGGTCGGCTGGGAGTTAGAATACGTCGATTCCATCCTCTGGGGTACGCCCTCCAAAATGAAGAATGTGTTCTGAATATGACAATAAACTACAACTGGTGGTTAATATCCAGTTTTGGGGCCTCTGGAAAGTTTGGAGTTATTTCTTCGTTGACATTACTCCCAGGTCTACCTCTAAATCGGAGTGGTATGTATACACCAATATTCAGGATGTGACACAAGGTCTATTTTTAAGCGGAGTTTAACAGGTTTGAATTCAAAGTTTTCCTTCTCCTATAATGGTTACCATACCAAGATTAAAGAGACTAGTCGGCAATACTATTAACCCATAGCCACAGAGACAATAGTTACATGCATGAGACAATCATATAGGTACTAGGGCTTGGTGGGACAAGCCTATTGATCGGAGAGAGCCCCTTCAACTGCCAGGAGGCCCCATTGTTTTTTTTTAAATCCAACTATTCTCCCTCC